>SAYR01054318.1:104648-142712 GCA_004382745.1 Argopecten irradians irradians | reverse complement strand
TCCTTTTGTTCCAATAAAATATGTTTAAACTAAAGTGTAAGTAGCATTATCTTTACTGTCTAATAGCTCACAAAGTAGGAACAATAAATGGCTATTATTTCACCTATGTATCATGAAGCCCGACCTAATGGTTCTAAGTTATTTTACACTATTTTCACAGCAACTAACGCCATGCGATGTTTGAGTTGCACAGCTGTGTTACAGCCTTACTACTGTTCTGGAATTGAAACTTGCATTGACGGAGACGTAAGTATCGTTGCATCTTCGATACTCCAGGAGTTCCGATCACTTACGATCTCTACACTATGGACGATCTCATAGTAAAACTGGAGGCAACAGAATAGAACAATAACTTAGTCCTTTGATTCATATCAAAAGAGGCGTATAACGGTACACTGTGGTTGACTGACTGGCCTGTGATTGGTTCAGAGATTTTTTCTCTGAGTTGCTTGTAGTTTTACTATAAGATAGTCTAGGGGTGTAGATATCGTAAGTAACCCCTGGAGTATCGAGAATGGTATCTTAGTGGAGATTAACTTAACTTGCATGTATGCAATACTATCAATGACAAAACAAAATCTTAACATGAAGTTTTATCGGTGAAAATGCATACTGTTAATAAACTTTTTTCGCTTATTTTGTGGGCGATCAAAACTCGCAGAAGAATTTCCACTGTAATTACGATGTACAATGTAGTAATTTTAGTGTAAACCGCCAAATGTTATCGCCGTGAAAAGTGAAAATGTTGTTGGTCGTGAAAATGCTGTTTGGCGTAAAAATGCTGTTGGGCGTAAAAATGTTGAAGGGCGTATAAATGTTGTTGGGCGTGAAAATATTGTTGGCCGAGAAAATGTTGATGGGCGTGAAAGTGTTGATGGGCGTGAAAATGTTGTTGGGCGTGCAAATGTTGAGGGGCGTGAAATCTCGAATTTAAGTCGCCGCGAAAATCATATATGATTTATAGAATTTGTATTCGCTGTATCCCTTCTTAATTCCTCTAAATTGCACGCACGTTGAAACAATTTGAATTATAGAGATTTTTCATAGGATTACATTGTAACCCATTCTGGATATGATAGTGTTTTTGCCCTATTATCCCTGTATTGGGTTTTCCTGGAATTCATGTATCGGTTACATAACAATTAAATTTCAACTAAAATGATAAGAAATAAAGTCGCTGAAAGTATTTAGGAAAATGTCAAAATGCATTAAATAAAGTCTTTTGTACTTCACACGGGGACGTTTTTCAACATGTCGACCATTTCATTTGTTTGGTACTCTGTATCACGTGACCGTGTATTTTTACGAGTGTCTTGATAAAGGAACAGACCACCTGAAAAATCTACAATCTACTTTGTCTAAACAGTAGATATAATTGCCTTGACCACAGATAAAAAGTTTTATTTTTACAATACTTAGATTCTCCTACATCAGTCTGAAATGTATAACATCTGACGATCAAGGGGTTGATCCTGATTTGCGACACTTGTGCACTATCCATAATTATCGCCTGTTCTCTCGTGTATAAAACATTTACATATAAAATTCAAATAGAATTATTCTTTTCAGGTATGTATCACCGAGTCATACATAAGCAGGAATGGAGAAATATTGTATAACGTAGGCTGTTCGTCAGTACATGTAAGTAATGATTTAAATCAATTTAAAAGTATTTGCCTTCATATAATTATTCAGAAGACATTGCCCAAATTGTAGTACATATGGATTCAGAAATGAGAGTTAACACTATGTCCAATTCATTTCAGAGATGTACATCGACTGCCCTGCAAAACCGCTCTTCTAAACTACATCGTAAAGACATCATCGGTACACATGTACATGCCGTGTGTAAGGAGTGTTGTCATGGTGACCTATGTAACGCTGCAGGATGTGGTGCGGCAGGTAAGTTAATTCTACGGACAACCAAGTCGTTAGAAGGACACGATGTACTCTGTACGTCTAGTTAATGACGATCAGATGTGTCACGACCGTAAGGTATATTGTATTCAGGTATGTCACTAAAAGACTTTGTAATGTATCAAGGATGTACAAAAAGTAAATCATTTCCTTACTAAACATGACGTGACCCTACTATATTATGATTCTGTCAGTGAAAAAAAATCAGATTTTTTTTCAAAACATATTACCTGTCTTTTTCGTATTTTGTGCAGTAGAGATAGCCGCAAAATAAGAATTTTGACCATAAATTTGATAAGCTATGTTCTGTTGTGTCACTAATAGTAACTCATTGATTTCGAACTTCACAACCTTGCTAGTTTGCCTTTTACATAAGTATATCGTTCGTAAGCCTTGCGTGGTTTTAACGACATGATCATTTACAGGATTCCCACCACAAAGAGGTCCAATCTGCTTAAACTGTCCACAGTCACATGACCCCGCTAAATGTGACGTCATATCTGTCTGCCGTCAAGGAGAGGTAAAATGTTCTACTTTTGTATATCATGATGTACGGGGAACACTGATTATGTTTGACAAATAATGATGTAGATTAGTTAATATTTATAATAACTACTGTTTATAATTACAAATCAAACCCAAAGTTATATTACCGTCTAGTCGGTTATTTAGACGGGAACAAATCGCGATTTTAACAAAAAAGGAGAATTAAATCAGAGATTTTAAATTATCTTGATATCTTGATTAAATTATATTTACCATAACTGGGCGATTTTTTTTCTTCGTTTGCAATCTATTGCAAATCATAGAAGATTTAATAAATTAAGCAGTGAAAATCATAAAAAAAACTTCAGATGTCTTATATAAACGTTAGTTACAACACAGGAGTAATGATTTGTACAAATCTTGTTTTTTATGCTTCATATATATTTTTTAATTGAAACATTCCTGTAGCAATCACTTTACAATTACTAATGACACTGAACAGGCTAAATGAAATTATAGACCACAATTTGGCTTCATTTCACGATAGATGTACATATAATGCCTTTTGGCAGTACTACTGAAAATCCTTTTTTGTTCTTGTAAAATTATAACCAATGAATTGAAATTACTGTAATTCTCAAAATTTTGATAGCTTTTGGTGACGAAAAGCTTATCTTGGTACGTGAGCATGATAACATATACCTTTTAGGGTTAGGGTGAGGATACAACGTCTCCCAGTATTTCGCGGATTAGTTTGGCGATCATAGCGATGTCCCGTGAAATGACGAAAATATCAGCCCCTCAAAAACAACCAGCTGGATGGTAAACAATTTTCTTGTTGAAGGTTTGCCACATTGAGGAAGTTTCCATTTTCGGCGATATATTTTACAAGACAAGCTGTGCTCGGCAAAATGTAAGTAGTGCGCGACACTCAAAATTCTCGACATGTATTTAGAAGAGGCTTTATAGGTATTTATCGCATACGTAGATACATGAAATAGTTCCCAAGCTCTACATTAACCTACAATAGTTGCTTATTTTATGTTTTTATCTTCTTTATCCTATTAACATATCTGGCTTGTATAGATGAACTTCAGTAATAAACAGTAGAACTTAGGTAACTTGAAATCGAAAAACTCTAATGATCCTATTCAATTCGACCGAACCTTAATATGTTTCAATGGACTTTATTTAAATACTGAGTTAACTCGACTTTTTTAAATGGTTTCACATGCAAAATGTAGTTCGAATTAACAATTTTGAATGCATGAAAAACATTGTTTAGAATATTTTAGTAAGATGTTTTTAATAATCATAACTTTCATTAATGTTCTACGCATTAGCTGTTGATACGTTGTCGCAATCTGGTTATATCGAAGTCAAACACTAGTTAATTACATGGTTAACGGTATGGTTTTACCGTGATATCCAGAAAAGGTCGATGTGGAAGTCATGTTAAATATTTAAATATCCTTCCACGCAGGACTACGAATGTACATCTCACCCTGTATTTATCCCTATGGAAATTGGCAAACGGTCTGAGCGACGTGGAAACTGCTTTTACTGTTGTACAGGAGACCTCTGTAATACTCAATGTAAAGTAATCTTTTTATCTTTTAAAAAATACTATTTTGTTTATAAACCTTGTTACACAGTTAGAACATAAATTTTCGCCATTGGTGATTTTCATTTTTGATTGCTGTCTAAACATATGTTTCACAATCCGCCCGATCCACAATGCTTTACTATGTAAGGGAGATAACTTGACCTAACCGATCCTGATATCATCAGTAACCAGGTGACTCATGATCAGTTTACAGGGTTAGGGGGATAACTTGACCTAACCGATGTGGTTGTACCGCCCTGATATCATCAGTAACCAGGTGATTCAGTTTACAGGAGTGATTAGGAAATACATTGGGTTCAAGATAAATGTTGTATTAAGCGAAATGAATCCCAACGCAGTTTTTTTTTCATGTATCCGATATATTTCCGTATGACTCATACAAAACAATATTTATTCAACAATTCTACCGATGACCTTCACTCATATTACTGATCAATCTTTAAAATGTTGTTTCTAAAGTTCAAGAGCATCCAAAATGTGAGATTGAGAAAGGGATATCGACAATATAAACATCAGAATTTTCCGCATTAAGAACAGCTATAATGCACATAGTTACCGAACTGCATATATAAAGCAGATTCAGAAGTTTGTCCTGTTATGAAAATGATATAATGATTTCTTAAATTATTATTAGAAAATGATATAATGATTTCTTAAATTATTTCTTTTCCCATTTATGGATCTGAGTTTTAATTCGAGATGTATATACATAAATATTATACTAGAATCTTAAAGTTATATGTGCCGTAACTGAGCAAAAATTTTGACATGTTATTTTTTCTTCATTAATCTAATGAAAACCACAATGTTTGACGAATTAAGCTGTGAAAGTTATTCAAATGACTTCAGATGCCTTATAAAAATTAGCTACAACACATACATTATATACTGTAAAGTTGTTGTATTTTATGCGTTATGTATCTTTAGATTTAAACATACCTGCAGAAATCACTTTACAATTACTAATAACACTGTAAAAATGTGAAATGAAATTGTAAACCAAAATTTGGCTTCATGGTCTGACTGTATGTACACATTTCAATTTACTTTAGATGTAAATAACATGATTTTTGGCAGTACTGCCAAAAATCATTTTCAGCTCTTATATGTGCTTGTAAAATAAAAACCTATGAATTGAAAGTAGTGTAATTATCATAATGATGGTTACTTTTGGTAATGAATAACATATTAAAAGCTCATCTCGATTCGTGAGTATGAAAAATACGGCACATATAACTTTAAGTAAATGTTTTTATATTTCGAACTGTACACTTTTCAGTTTTCCTAAAACACTTTATATGTGAATAATAAAAAAAACTGAAATGTTTATTCAGATTAGCATTATTTATCTATTACAAACGTTATTGAGAAAGTAGAAATGGCACAATCATACATTAGTACATTACTGCTGGTGGGGGCAGTAATATTACCGCAAACATATGTAAGTTCATAGAAGTTATATTCATATGACTTTAAAAAATCAAAATGATCTAATTTATTGTTTGTCACAGTAAAAAAACTTTGATTAGCAAAAAATCCGATTTGAAATAATTTCGTAAATACATAATACAAAACAAACAATAGTCCAAGCATTCATTTACATGATTGAATATCCTTCTATTTTCGGTACTTAGTTACAATATACTTCTATGAACTTACATATGTTTGCGGTAATATTACTGCCCCCACAGTTAAAAATATTTTAATGAGGTCTCTTTACCAGGCAAATGATAATGAAAATTGACTGACGACTTCGATGATCATTAGGTCAGTACGTGCGTAAACCACGAACTCGAGGTCAAATATGATACAAAATGTTCAATCAGATGACACACACAGCAAATATAATTTTTATTTGTATATGAAGTTTTACAACTTACAGTTTATCACGCGAATAAGTTCTACTCGTACATGCTATCTTGCCCTGGGTAAGAAATCTTACCCTCACCAGAAGTGCAAGGTAAAAATGATCATTTTTCTACCCCTGTGGTAACCACAAAAAGAACTACACATACTTACCAACTTATCAACTTGAATATTTTAATTTATTTTGTCAAAAACTTAATTAAACTTGTTCTACTGAGATAAACAAGAATCTCGTTTTGAAATAATCGAAGTCAAGGAAAGATTAACACATATATTGTATCAAAACATTTAAATACAGACTTTTAACCGGGTAAACGCTAACAAAATGTGTGAAGGTTTTTGGATTTTAAATTGCGATGATAATAAGGCCAGCACGCGCGCGAAGCACGAGCTCGGGATCAAAGGTAATATAATTTTTCCAGTTGGACTGCACAGCTAGCAGGTTAATGTTTATTTGCATATGACGTTCTATAACTTCCGGTTTAATTCGCGCGAATATGTTCTACGCGTGCAGACTGTGTTGTCCTGGGTAAGGCAGAGAAATCTTACTCTCATCGGAAGTGCAGATAACTCTGTCCGATGGGGTAGAATACTGATATATATGTGTTAAGGTTACTTACCTTGTTATAAATGAATTGCATATTCTCTTTCAGTTTTCTCCCATTCGTTATGATGATCATCATCGATTACAATGTGTATTTGTAATCTTCGAATTGCATGACATTCATTTATTATGCTAAACATATGATTATTTTATCTTTTATTCTCACACTATTGAAATTGCTTTTCTCGTGTCCTTTTGATCAGGTAACCAGTCTTCAGTTTCTACAACAACGACGGTTTCATTAACAACAGAGAGTACGACGAACAGTGAGTAAACGTCATTTGTATGACGTTTAGTAATTGGGTCTCCCAGTGTAACAATATTTCCTTTGGATTACTAATACAGATACATTTTATGCGTAAGGTTATATGATGTGAAGATGTTGTTTTATTCATCAACTTCAGTTAAAATACATTTTTTACATCTACATGTGTTAGACATAGTACTTTTAAAGCAGTAAAGCTTTAATAGATAAACTTATTGTTTTTTCTTTAATGTATTCGTTTACTTCAAGGAGTCTGCAAGGCAAAACCCGATCAGTCAAAATATGTAATCAGGAACGTGATAATCAAATATTCTGCTGGAGTGCAAAGATGTTTTCGTTTGTTTGTTTTGTAGGTAACATTTGACAATGATAACCAACGTTTGTTATAAAGTAATCTATTGTTTTGTCTCACTATCTGTTTTACCTTCACATTCTACTCCAAAAGAGGTTTCATCAGCAACAAAGAGTACATCGCAAGGTGAGTTTGATGGGATAACTACAGTTGACAACTTCGCAATAACCTTATATATTTTAACAGACGTCCGTTTTACATGTAGTGGAAAACAAACGTACGTAAAACATATGTTAAACATACGTTTAACGCATGTTTTTTTTTCGAACGTACGTTTTACGCATGGTGCCAAAAACGTATGTAAAACATGCGTTGCACTATTTGCTGTGTACGTCCATGAACCCTATATAAGACTTGTAATGTGTTTGAATGTATGAAGAGGGCACCAAATATAAGTAATTGCCTTCATTAAAGGTCACAAGTTTGTTAATGTAGTATAAAAAATGCATTAATGGCTCCATATATCATTTCAACAAATTTTATTGACATGGATGTTATAGTCAAAAGGATCGAATAACAGACAAAGCCTTATATGAATTATTTCCTTGGATGGATAATAAGCTAAAATATTTGAAATGAATATAACTATATAACAACAAAACATAGAAAAGCTAACTATTAGGTTATTTATACAAATTACATAAATACATACATTCACACGCACACCATTACAAACACATATTTTATAAACTTAATACAGATATAGTAAATTTTAAACGAATGTATGAGAAATAAATACATTTGAAATAAGACATTTTAATAGGACTGACAAACAGTGGTTTGAACAAATGTCCTTGTGCATTAATATATGCATCCATCCTATCTGATAATGTCTAAACTTGTGTATAATTTTATATATTTACTAATTATATGTTAGTTGGATATTTATTAATAAGTAATTATAAGAGTAAAGTTTAAAGAATCACAAACTAATTGTTTAAAAATTGTTTTTTTAACACACAAACACAGAATTATTGTTCCACTGGGTTCAATCGGTATCAAGGATTATACTATATTCAGATTGGATCCTTCGGTCAAAACAGAGACTTAAATTTTATAAATTTTAAATCGTTTAGACTTTTCAACGAATTGATGAATATCTTTAAGCATTTGCTTATTTATATTAATATCACAACTATTGCATCCATATAGATAAGTATCAACGCTAATGTGATTATGTGTTTTATTGTATCTGTTGATGATTTGGAATAATTCATTGCGAACATTAATGTAAAGGGGACATTCCAAAACATAATGAGAAACTGTCTCAGATGAGTCAGAACAACTGCATGATGGGTTATCAGTTAGATGATCATAAAATAATCAGACTTTAAATCACTACAACTATTTCTACCTTGAGTAAGTATGATATTTGCCCTCCTTTTCCTTTCAGATTTAAAAGTATCTACAGATATCATATCAGTAACTTTATTTTTATCTAATATATGTTTAAAACTTGCAAGAGAAGGAGAGTTAAAAAGATTTTCATCTGAGGTATTAACTGTGCGGCATATGAATGGAAAGAAGCTATAATAGTAATTGTTAGTCATACAAATTGGGGATTTAAACTGTCTTGTGTGACGAAGAGAGTAGTGATTATCGTTAGGATTATTAATAAACGGTATTAGAATATCTTGTAAATACTGAGGGGATATATTGTGCATTAGTTTATACATCATGATATATTTATGTTTTTCTCTTCTGGCAGCAAGAGATTCCCAACCAAGTTCAGTATAAAATTTATTATGAGAAGAGCCTGATCTTAAGCCTGTAATTATTCTTGCTGTTTCTAGTTGAGTTGATTCTAAAAGTTCTGAAGATTGTTGATTACAGTTATCCCAAAAAATGTCAGCGTATTCTAAAATCGGCCTAATAAATGCTGTATATAAAGAAATTAATGTTTTTCGACTCACTTTAGATTTTATATGACGAAGAATGTTGAGTCTTTTATAAGTTTTTGTATAGATGTTTTGAATATGTTGATTCCATGTTGCATCATCAGTAAGTGTAAACCCTAAATGTGTATGAGATGAAGTGTCAGTAATTTGACTATTTTGGAAATATATTGTGGGGTGATTTGCGTTTCGTTTCCTGGAAAATGTGACCGATTTAGTTTTGGTAGGGTTAAATTTGATGTCCCATAAATGGGCCCATTCGCTTATGTTTGTGAGGTCAGATGTTAATTCTTGTGCCGCTTGTGCAAGGTCATTGTCTATAATCACATAGAGGGAGGTGTCATCTGCAAAGAGCTTACTATTAGTAGAGATATTTTCAGTGATATCATTAATATAAAGAAGAAAGAGAAGCGGGCCAAGAACAGATCCTTGGGGTACCCCTGCATTAATAGTCTTGAATTGGGAATAATAACCTTCTGTACTTACTCTTTGCATTTTATTCGAAAGATAATTTTGAAACCAATTAAGCATATTTCCATTAATACCATATTTTTTAAATTTGAATAAAAGACCTTGGTGCCAAAAAGGGTCAAATGCTTTGCTAATATCACAAAAAATAAACCTCAACTCTTTGCCTTCATCCACATTACAAACAATTTCATTATAAATAAACTATAACTGATTCACAGTTGAATCTCCTGGTGTAAAGCCAGACTGATGTCTGGTGATTATAGAGTTGTCAACAAGGTAATTATACAGATATTTAAAAATGATTTTTCTATCAATTTACTAAAAGCAAGATGTTATTGAAATTGGTCTATAGTTCAGAACATCATTTGTAGAACCATTTCCTTTATAAATTGCATTTATATTAGCTTGTTTCCAGCTAGAAGGTACTAACCCTGATTCTTGTGATTTATTAAACAATATTGTTAAAGGAAGTACCAGATAAGTGTTGAGCTTTTTAACTATTTTTGGAATAATGCCATCATGACCAGCTGGCTTGTTTATATTAAGAGAATTAATTTGATCAATGACATCTTGTTGTGTAATTCTGATATTTGAAAGTGAGAATGGTGGTAGTTGTACATTTTCTATTGTTTGGGGAAGTTCAAGGTATGGTGAAGATGTAGAAATGTTAACAAATAGGTTGTTTAATATTTCAGCTTTGTCAACGGGATGGTGAACGACTTGATTGTTAGATTCGATTCAAGAGGGGGCATTGAGGAAGACTTATTAGCAAAGTTAGTGATAGCTTTGGCTATCTTCCACCATTTATCTTGAGGAACTTTATTTTCGCTAAGAGAGGTCTCAAGTTGTTCAATACACTTTGATTTTACCTCGCGGATCAAGTCTACAACTTTATTTCTTATAACACGGAATCTATGCCAATCATGATGATTATTATTTATTTTTGCTTTTTTGTGTATTCTGTTTCGTTGTCTCATCTTCAATCAAATAGAGTTATTCATCCACGGTTTGTCATTTGGTCGAATCGTTATAACCTTAACAGGAATAAAGTTGTTAATTTGATCCGTAATACAATTAATTATAGAAGTATTAAATAGTTCAGTGTCTTGATTTTGTGATAAACTTAGCCAATCAATTTCAGATATTGCAGTTTTCATACTATCAAAATCTGCTTCATCATATTTTAAAATGTTTTTTTTTTATAGCTGGTATGCTTGTTTATTTTAAAAGAAATATTAGCATGAATTGATGAATGGTCACTACAGAATGGGGGTGATACATAGGTACTTTTTATCAAGTTTCTATCATTAGAAAATAAAAAAAGCAATGGACGTGGCATCATTAGGTGTTAATCTCGTAGGCTCAATTATGAAGCTTTGTAAATTATGTTTAATGAGAAGTCTAGATAAATGGCCATTCAGTGGCAAGTCTAACATATCAACATTAATATCACCTGTCAGTATAATATCCATAGCAGTATCAGATGCTCTACTTAAAGTATTATCAAGTTTGATCCAATAACCAACATTACTGTCTGGTGGTCTATATAAACAACCTAGTAGAAATTTATGATTGTTAATTAAAACTTCAGACCAGAGCAGTTCAACATCTTCACTTTCTAAATCAGCTCTCCTTTTCATAATGATATTGTTTTTATAGTAGACCATAACCCCACCCACTGGACCAATTGTTCTATTTTTTCTGAATGGAGCATGGTTAAATGAGTGCAGTTGTATATCACTGTTATATTACTAATTGAAGGATTTAAGTGTGTTTCGGTTATGCATATTATATCATGATTATCAAGTTCCGCTTCTACTGAAGATAGTTTGTTTCTTATTGATCTTACATTTAAATGAACCATGTCAAGATTGTGTGTAGTACCTGGATTACTTTCAATATCATTACACAGCAACAAAATAACAGAGAGTGTATGCAATAAAAAGAATAAGTTAGCAAAACATGAACAAAATGGGATATACTGATACTTAAAATAACTCACGCAAGTGTATTGACCGTAGATATATTGTTCAAGAGATAAAAATATGTACCGGTGATCAACACTATTTTTGGAGAAGTTACCCTTTATCAAACTGGTGGATGTAGTCTTCATAAGCATGACAGGATTTGTTGATCATCCGGTGGTAAAAATCTTGAAATATGGGTTCGTACCAGTTGAACATAGCTGTGCTTAAACGGAGAAACAAACTACACATTACAGAAAACAAACACACACACACACAAAACACATGTAGTAAACCGGAAGTGGTTCTGACCCATCAGGGTCCTTGGGACGCTTGTGAAACACAGGTCCTTCATACAATATTTACATTGGCTATAGCAATTTCATTCAGTTTAGTAGATCTGTAATTATTTCGTCAAAAATATAGCAATAATAATAATGGTTTTGTATTTGTGAATTGAAAACATTTAGACACTAAAAAATCGTCATATGAAAATATAATTGACACGTGATCGGATATTCTGAATACATATATCAGTTTTAAAATAGCCTAACACACACAAGTATGCGTGTACTATATATGTTAGTGCACTTTTGCACGGGATACTCAAGCTTATTTGATATCGATGACACGTGGCAATGTTGATATACATGTATGTTAAGGGTAACTGAAGTATCAACTATAATTATATTATTTCATAGGATAACGGAATATTAAATATTCTCAACAATGGTATGATCTTTATTTTCTCTTAAGTTGAATATTTCATCTGGTGACTATTACCTTACATGAATCCATGCAACATTTATCAGGTATTAATGGGTTATACGCCAAATAAACGTACAGGTATACATTTACATGTACTACATTGTACATGTATAGATAACGGTATTTCATGTACACAAATGTGATATCAATATTATCGGATTTATTCTGGTTTTTAACAACAAATTATTAAAGTAGACGTACAGTTCTAATAGAGATGCAATTAGAGGTGTATCATTTACAGGTATAAACCTCAGGTAATTAATACAAATAATAGTGGCTTTTTCAAATAAGCAATACTTCTTTGATACATGTATACAGTACATGTGTTTGCCTAAAATGTAGACTTTGTCTTTGGCATATCAATGTTAATTACACTACAATATATTTCAGCAATACCCAGTAATTACAAAATAAGTGTTTTGGTTATACATTAGAAATCACCGATAATAAATAGTTATATGTTGTCGAGTAAACAATAATAATTAGGTCCCTGTGTACAATATATGTAAATTATTAAAGATACATTGATGTATCCAAGTTCTATCCCAGTTAATACATTTCTAAATCAATATTAATTAAAAACGCTAACGGAGATACTGGTTTTGATACACAGTAGTAAACAAATTTACTTGTGATTTATATCAACAATATATACTCAAAAAAGAAGACACTTTGTACAAGAGATGATACACTGCATATTTAAATGTAGATTAGGTACCAAAACAATACGCGTAGTAAGTACTACAGTTTTTATATGTAATTATCATGCTATTGAAAATTAATAATATATGACTGTATGCATGATTCAGACATTTCAATTTTCGCTTTATAAGAAAAACAAGCAAAGTCATGTTTATGTTTTAATATATAGGTTCTACTAAGTAATCTACAGTGAACATTATATGTCACGTTACTTTAGAGTAGTCATCAGCAGTTTGGATTTATCGTAGACTTCATGTATCAGATAATACACTGAATGAGTTTGACGTCAGGGGTGTTGCTGATGACTTGTCAGGAGGCTGTGGCTTGGATCGGCGTTGTCCAGGGGTACCTTTGTGGGTTTCCAATGTACGAACTTTGAAATCACGACACTGGGGTTTGGTAGGGGGGGTCGGGGTATGGTGCGAGTTCACTGAGCCTGGTTATCTGAGCTTTGTCGTCACTTGGGTGTCTTATAACTATCCTCCCATCATCAGTCCAAGTACCAGATATGTGACATGACTGTTTTAGGAATCTTGCCTTTGAAAATACCTCAGCTCTTTGCTTTGTGAGGGCTTCGTTGATAAATAGTTTGTAGGGGCGCTGGTTTGAGGCTGGCTGGTCATTGGAATGACCGTTATTATTATCCGTGTTGTTGGTATTCGTTTTAGTGAAAAGTGAGAACCTGGCCTCGTAGACTGATGCACGCACTCGGTATGACAGAAAACGAACAAATAATATCCCTTTGATATTTATCAGATTTTGGACCTACCCTGTGGGAGCGGCTAATATCGTTTTCAGTTATCATGACACCTAACTGTTCATTACATGCCCGATGATAAGTGAATTCGTATTCTCTCCATTACATTCGGGAATTCCTCTAAACTTGAGACAATCACGTCTAGAATATTGCTCACGATCGTCGAGTCTACTTTCTAGTAATGCGATTTTGTTCAAAAGATCAGTGATACCAAGTTTCGCCAATAGGGTGTCCTTGAGAAGGTCATTGTTCATTATTTGGGGGACCGCTTCGTTAATCACACTAGGGTCTGCTATCGAGGTGATTGTATTGATACTCTCATGGATAGTTGGATTCATGTTGAAAGTTAAAGTTTTTCGAATAAAGAACAGTCTCTACTGTAGATATACAAAAAATGTATTAGCAAAAGATGGCGACTACTCACTGGGCTACAGGTGACCTCTGCTCACGTACATACATGTAGTATAGAACAAACGTAGCATAACCATCTTCCCATCTGTAATGAATAAAGATATATCAATCCATGTGTATCCTCATATAGCTATTTAAGTATTGACGAGTCAGAAGATGTAAAGTTACATATTTCTATGAGAGGTCGCCGTTATACGTCCACTGACTTCGGCCACCGGAAGTCGGCTCCATATAAATAGATAAAAGGTGAAATGTCAGGTGTGATCCTACAAGGTCACATGAATAAATATACATATAACCTCCTCTCAACAAAGAAGAGAACAGCCATGTAGTAATTTGTCTTTCCTTGAATAATATGTATAAGACATTTCTGGTACGTTGATTCTCTTCTTGGTCTTGGAACTTAATACTTTCAAATTCTTTCCTGAAATGAATTGCAATATATATGTTTAATATACAACTTGAGTTTATTCGATTCAGTTGCCACCTCTACAACTACGACTGTTTCATTGACCCCGCCTCCATGTCTGCCTGGATGGATCACATCTCCCCAAAAGTGCTACTATGTATCCACTACTGCAGAAAAAACGGACTGGAATACAGCCAAAGTGAGTTTATATCCCTGTGATGTCCCAATTGAGCAATGGCGTAGGAAGATGAAAGGAAATGGGGGGGTGGAGGGGGGTGGGGGGGTAAAGGTATTCAATATTTTGTAACACCACCTCCCTTAACCTTGCCCCCCGCACCCAGATACTTTATACACTTTTTCATGTATCATTACATATAATCCTTGTATACATATATTGACAGTGGAGTCACCAACAGAAAATTAATTAATACGCAAATAAGCGTGCGACCACCGAAGTCTCGGGATTTTGGATGTTTTGGGTCCAGGGGTTATCCCACGGGAAAAATATTACGATTTAGAATGACTGAGATGAAATTTACGATGCATTTTGATGATCTTGCGAGAGCTGAAGGCGCGAGATTTTGTTGTTTGGGGGTCCGGGGGTCTCCCGCGGGCAAAAATATATTACGATTTAGAAACGCTGAAATGAGATTTACAATGTATTTTGAAGATTTTAAAGCGTTCTTAACACGGTAATTTTTCGATTTAAAGTTTCTTGCATTTGGAAATGATAATTGTGAATGTCGTCATACCATTATGCAACCCTGCTCGATATGAATATACCGAATATACATCATCGACACATTGTTGTTTAACTCAAAATTATACTGAATAAATTGTCTTGCTAAGACATATAAACGAAGTAGTCTTGAAATAGTATATTCCATTGATGGACATTTTCAGTCTAGTTCGTGTGTATTGAATTTTCATTTTTAAAAGTTTGAATATTACGAGCTTGAATGTTTTAGGAAACGAGCCGCGCAGCGGAAAATTTTCTAAAATGAAATACGAAAAATGTGCAGGATGCAGACATGTAGGTGAATAGAATAACATATAACTGAAATATAAACAACTTTATATTGAGACAAATTTTCACATATCAAGCTAAATGCAGCATTGGCGCAAATTGATTAGAAGGTAATGAGTTGTCACTTTCGCTTTTGGTTACTTCTGATTAACTGCCTCTTGAGGTAACGACATGCAAAAATGTGTTTGTATCATGATACTATATCATGCAAAATCCTCTTTTTAATGATTGATTACAGTGTATAATATTAAGCAGTCACCAGCAATCAATCACCCTGTATAATCATGTCGGCCTATGTGAATGGATAGCTTTAACAAGAGCGGAAACCAAAACATTTTTAGTAAACCGGTTAAGAGCAAAACGTACCCCCGAAGAACATTTTAAATGCTATCACTCTCGTCAAAATACAAAATGATTTGTTACAAAGATGAATGCTTGTACTTTTTTTTGCATGCAAGAAATACATTATGAATTATACCGTTGGCTGATTTCAATCAAGAAAACCAAGATACCAAGAAAATTTATACGGTATCTAATATTTGACAAATTATACTGAAATTACTGCCGTGTAATTGATCAGTTTAGTTTTGTGATCCGGTTTTTCGCCTTATAACACATACAGATTTCTATCTTCATGTTTCTATGTTGCAAGCATCTATCATTACTTCATGTGGCTGTTGTTCTTTTATTCTTTCTTTCTTAGCTGTGCTGATGTTTTCTTTGGGTTATCTTTTACCTTCTGGGACAATACAGCAATGCAAAATAATGTAAAATATATTGCCCGATGAACGGTAATGATTCTCTTGACCATTGGTGTCTTCTCTACTTCAGCTCATTCCTAATGTTTTACATTGTTCTCACATCATATTATGACTTTGTCAATCTATTACAATTTTGATTTGCTAACATTTGTCATAGAATGTGTCTACGCCTACCTTCTTTTCATTGCCTTGCCTTTCTACGCATATCCAGCACAATGTTTTTCTGACTCAATCATCACGTGATTTGATATTTATCTGTTTTATAGTGCTTTTAATTTTCGCTTCAGACCCGCTGCATTGCCATGGGAGCAAAGCTTGTTGAGATAAAAACCGACGAGGAAGGTTATTTCCTCAACCGATCCATGCCAAGTTATATTGGTGAGTAAATTGAGCTGTTGGTGTATTAATTAAGGGTCATAACAGTCAAATAGGAAATGAATTAAATATGGTATCATAGTTTATCTTTCATTTAGGAACGACCAAAAAATAACACTTGTTCGTGCCAATATCAGGATTAATTCAGATAAGTTTAAACTAAATCGCATTTTCGTCGTGACTATGTCAGGATCATTTCAGGCAAATATTGAATAAATCGCACCAGTTTAACTTGAAAAGAGGTTCAAAATGTGCTTTCGAAATGGCGGTCATTGCGGCTATATTGGATTAAAAGATACTCAATTATTCATAATTGAAGTTGAATCGTGTTTATATATCTAACATAAAACAATACATAATAGAAATTGGTTGCGAGTTCCTAGTTTCTAGTTCCGTTTAAAAAACGGAACTAGGAACCAGACCCGAGTTCCGTTTAAGCTTATACGGAACTAGGAACCAGACCCGAGTTCCGTTTAACAAAAATACTAGCCAACGAGCGGAGTTCCGTTAATTATGATTCCTACCTCTAATTGCATGTTCAATTACATATTATATACAGGAATCAAAATTATGCTTAGAGTTAGATTCCTGTATAACATACCAGCATGTGATTGAATATCCTATAAGACTGAGGTAGAAATCCAAATAAGATCGTTGCCAAGTATTTGTTTTAAACGAACTCGGGTCTGGTTCCTAGTTCCGTTTAAGCTTAAACGGAACTCGGGTCTGGTTCCTAGTTACGTTTATTAAACGGAACTAGGAACTCGCAGCCAACTTCAGCCCTCCTAATATAATTTCATTTGCTGTTGTTAGCGCAATCAGTACGTCTTTATGGGGCATTTTACAGTGACATGTTTTTTTCAGAATGCAATTATTGTCCTATATACTTCTATTATGAAGTAGAATAAGAAGCCAAAATACTTTCGTTGCCGAAGAAAAGCTAATTCGTCTGCTCCTCCTATTGATAACAGATAAAAAATACTATTCATCGGTGGTGTAGCACCTCTTATATATTGTATAAGATATAGATGTACCATTTCTGGTGCGCCGCTATAGAAGACATACATTGAATCCCCTCTGTATAATATGTTTATCATCCGTTATCTTATATCCTGTGAATCTCTTTATTGCATCCGAACGATTGATTCGTTTGCTGTTTTTACCTTTTCATTTCTTTTTTTAAATACACTGATTTCCAGAAAACGACGATACATCTAATGGGAGTGTGGTGTATATTGGATTCAGACGGAATGACTCATATGAGTGGGTGTTTGACAGTAATAATGAAGCAGTTAATATGACAGTCAGATCATGGGGACACGATTATGTGAGCGACTATGAAGACTTTCTTTGCGGATGCACTGAAAAATACTATGTTTTCAAAATGTTGATGTGCATGTGCACAGGTTACAATTTATTCTACATATGCGAAATTGTACGATAGACGATTAAATCTATTTTTGACAAAGCTTCATAGCGTGCATATTTATATAGATTTATTATCATTATTGATGAAATTAACTCATTTCCCTGGACTTTCAATGGACTGGGACTCAAACAATTTGCCGGAAGCGTGGAAAAAGTTTGAACAACACGTGGGTTTGATTTTCACTGGGCCACTCAGCGGTAAGAATAAAGAATCGAAGATTTCATATCTATTACTTTGGGTCGGCCAGAAGAGCCGAGATATATATAATACTTGGACACTTACTGCTGAAGAGAGAAAGAAGATAGACATTTTCTATAAGAAATTTGGCGAATACGTGCAACCCAAACAAAATCCTGTTTTCGCACGGTACAAATTTAACAACGTAACTCAAGGTCAGCTATCATTTGACCAGTTTACGACAAAGCTAAAACTTTTGTCAACAGAGTGCTCGTTTGCAAAATATCTGTGATGAACTTATTCGTGACATAATAGTTTTAGGAGTTAATTTTCCAAAAGTGAGAGAAGATCTCATCAAATTGGGTGAAAACTAACTTTATCAAAAGCCATTGAAATTGGTCAGACTTATGAATATGCTCAAGAACAGCTAAAAACATTGTCTGAATCATCAAGCAGTGCAATACATGGTGTACATTCATCATCTCGGAAAGATAAACGTGAAACAACGCCAGCACATACAAACAGCCCTAGAAGGGACCAACGTAACCAGAACAACCGAAAGAAAAAACAACATTGGAATAGATCGAAAACACAGAGTGAACAGCAATGCGAATGTAGAAACTGTGGGAGAGGACACGCGCGTATAGAGACATGTCCTGCCAAAGGAAGATAATGCCTGAAATGTAAAAAATTCAATCACTTTGCCAATAAGTGTAGATCTGTAAATGAAATCAATGTAGATGGTGATGAGTCTGCTGAATCTTCAGATTTCTATGTTGACACTATTACCTCTGATACTAAATCAGACCAAGCATTTGTGGTAGTCAAGGTAGGCTCCAACCAGTGTCCCATAAAGTTTAAACTAGACACAGGTGCCCAGGTAAATGTCTTGCCTAAGGGTGATTTTGATAAAATTTCCCCTACCCCAACCCTTGCGAAACCTATAAAGCGTTTGTCCGCATATGGCAGAAGCCCATTACAGAGTTTAGGGCAATGTGTATTAAAATGTCAGTACAAGGATCGTTCAATCATGTCGTGTTTTCAAGTTGTTGATGTACAATCTACCCCAATTTTTGGTTTTAACTCGTGTTTAGACCTTAAACTTATCAAGCTTGTGTATTCACTAGAGAATAAAGGTGAACCTGTCCAACCCAATATACCCTAACCAAGTAGCCATTATAACAAACCACTTGACAAGTCTCGAGTGCTTTCTGAATACAGTGACGTATTCAAAGGTATCGGTTGTTTACCAGGCGAACACGAAATCCGTATTGATTCTAAGGCACCGCCTGTGGTGCACCCACCGCGTAAAGTTCCTATCGCGCTCCGCGATAAATTCAAAAAGGAACTAGACCGAATGGAATCGTCTGAGGTCATAGCCAAAGTTAACGAGCCGACTCCGTGGGTCAACTCGATCGTTGTAGTAGAAAAAACCTCAGGCAAACTTCGAGTATGCCTAGACCCACAGGACCTGAATCGAGCTATCACGCGTCCTCATTACCCGATGAAGACTTTAGAGGAGATCTTACCTGATCTCACAGGTGCAAAGTATTTCACGAAACTAGATGCTCGATCCGGCTATTGGGCTATAAAGCTTAGTACTCCGTCGTCTTTCCTTACCACATTTAACACCCCATACGGACGATACCGATTTTTGAGAATGCCCTTTGGTGTTAAATCCGCCCAAGACGTTTTTCAGCGTGTCATAGACGAGAGTTATGAAGGCTTAGATGGTGTCGCTGCCATAGTAGATGATATTCTAGTGTATGGTAAGACTGTAGAAGAGCATGACGCCAACCTCCGCGCCGTTCTAGAACGCTCTCGTAAGGTCGGAATAAAGCTTAACGATGACAAGCTTGAGGTTAGACAGAGTGAAGTTCAGTATTTTGGTCATTTGTTGACGTCCGAAGGACTCAAACCTGATCCTACCAAAATCGAGTCGATCGGGAGCATGGAGCCTCCTCGCGACAAAGCTGAATTGGAGACTATACTTGGCATGGTCAATTACCTAGCTAAATTCGCACCAAATTTGTCAGAAGTCACAAATCCGCTGCGTCAGCTACTACCGAAAAATGTAGAGTTTGTTTGGGACGATGCCCAAAACAAGGCTTTTGAAGAAGTCAAGGAGTTGATTACCAAGACTCCAGGTCCCGTTTTGACCTATTATGATGCTAATGAGCCTGTAACACTACAGGTTGACGCCTCCAAATATGGTCTAGGTGTTACCCTTTTGCAGAAAGGGAGACCCGTCGCGTTCGCTTCAAAGTCGCTTACGCCTACTGAGGTGAATTACGCCCAAATAGAAAAAGAGATGTACGCCATACTCTTCGGATGCAAACGTTTTCACCAATATATTTACGGGAGACTAGTGGATGTGGAATCGGACCACAAACCACTGGAGTCCATTTTTAAGAAGCCGCTAGGTGTCGCGCCGGCTAGACTTCAGCGCATGATGTTTCAACTCCAAAAGTATGACTTAGCAGTCCGACATGTTCCTGGAAAGGATATTCCCGTCGCGGATACTCTATCGCGGAAATTCCTACATACCCAAGCCTTTCAGAAGGCATGGAGGTTTTACGTGCATATGGTTATGTCGAACCTATCAGTCAGTAGCAGTCGTCATAGCGAGATCAAACGCGTATGTGATTCAGATCCTCAGATGAAAACGCTCTCCAATATAATCAGTAATGGTTGGCCGGACAGAAGGAAGGACTGTCCAGAGTCTGTCATGGAATTTTGGAATTATCGCGATGAACTAACCACAGTGGATGGTTTGTTGTTCAAAGGTCAAAAGTTGATTATACCGAAAGAGATGAGATCAACCATACTTGAAATAATACATGCTGGACACATGGGTGTTGAAAAGTGCCGTAGTAGGGCTAGAGATGTATTGTTTTGGCCAAATATGAACAAGGATATTTCTGATATGGTGCTCAATTGTGACACTTGTCTGTCAATGCGCAATTCGAATCCAAAAGAACCGCTATTGTCTCGCGAACTGCCATCTCGACCATGGCAAACTGTAGCCACAGATTTATTCTCGTGGAATGACCAAGACTTCGTAGTCGTAGTCGATTATTATAGTCGCTTTTTCGAAGTCAGCAAGCTCTCCAGTACAAAGAGTTGTACTGTGATCGCAAAGATGAGGAGATATTCAGTTGATTTGGTATACCAGATTTAGTCATTTCCGACAATGGTCCACAGTATTCGTCTGAAAAATTCTCCGAATTCACGAAGTCCTGGGACTTCGACCACCAAACTTCGAGCCCTTTATATCCGAAAGCCAACGGTTTAGCCGAAAAGACTGTACAAACCGTCAAACGGATGTTCTCCAAAGCACGGTCTGATGGGAAATATCCACTATTATCTATCCTAGAATACCGTACGACGCCTTTGGATTGAGGGTTCTCCCCTTCACAGTTGCTTATGGGTCGCCGCCTACGATCCATTCTACCGTCTACACCTACACAGCTCAAACCGATGTTTGTCGATCATGCAAAGTTTCAGAAAACGCATCAAATGATGAAGGAACGTCAGAAACTAAAGTATGAAAAAGGTTCGAAACCTTTATCTGATCTCGATGTAGGAGAAACTGTTCGAATCAAACGCCATACTCATTGGGAACCTGCTACTGTGATCAAACGGAATACGCTCGTTCATATACAGTAGGCACACCTGATCGTGGTATTTACCGTCGTAGCCGACAACACCTCCTTAAAACCAATGAGAAAACCGTAGTTAAGTTTTCTACTGAGACACCTAATATAGCTGATACTCCTAAAAGCAAGAACCCAATTTCTGATGACCCTAAACCTGAAACACTCACTAAATCAGATCCTATAGAACCCTCAAAAACTCCAAACACCCATTTGGAATCCAAATCCCCCATGCGATCTACACAGAAACCGGAAGATTCAACTCTCCCATACGTTACGCGATCTGGTCGCACTGTTATTAAAAAGGTGCTTGAATCTATGTGAAAGGAAAAAGATAGTTAGATCAGTGAAGTGAATTTATTGACAGTATTCATCTTCGCATGGAAATGGACTGAACTGTTCCAAGGATTTTATTAATTGTATGCTCCGAATACCAATAAGGTACCAAATACGTGTGAAAATATTTTATTTTCTGCAATTCCAGTTGAATGATAGACAATTAATTTTGTTTGTATTATGAACGTTATTACATAAGTGTTGAGTTCAACTGATTGATATATTGAATTGATTGATGTATGTAACTACAGTGAGTTTCATATTCAGTAATGTTGATTTTATGTATATCAAATGTTTATTTCCATCAAATACTATTCACAATTTCACCATAAGATTTAATTAATAGTTTCAGCAAAGAATGGTTATTAGTGATTGAGATTATAAAAAAAAACATCAATTTGCAACAATAATTATTCATCTAGGAATATGGACAGTAATCGAACCTTCCTGGACAATGAACTTTAAGTGGTGATACCAGTGATTTTCATATCATGGACATTGAGTGAAATGCACATCTTTCTTAAGGAGGGAGATGTAGTAATAGTAGTGTTATACCTATAACAATAGAGTTATGTCCCTTGCCCCTGCTCTCTTGTACAAGAACCCCGGAATAAAGAGATGGACGCACAAGGTTGCTAGAAACGTGTTTACGTTATCTTTAGTTATAATAATCCTGCCTATCGTTGTCGATGTGCTGTCCGACGGTACAGGAAACCATTACAGTTAGCATAAAGATGTTTTCTTTCTTCAAATGTTTATATACGAGATCAGAGTGTCTGTAGCGGGTAATTGTGTAAGAATAATCTTTTACCATAACTATTGTTTACTGAAAAGTATATGGTGAAAGGTTTTCATAAATGACTGTGACATATGTTGCTATTTCCAATTGATTTCATCTTCATTGAAATATGTATTGGTCATAAAATATGTCTAAAGTATTTATATCAAAATGCATCAATGTCGATATGTTAGATGTTGTGAGAAGGGTGGGGATCTTAAAAGAACTGCCAGTACGAAACAAATGTTGTTATCATATACAATCATGGACACCATTTCTTTAACAAATGTCTACAACAATTCAGTTTTCATTTGTATTTAGAATTGTTTTCAAGATGGTGTTCGTGGCGACATTATTGAATTTCAGATAAACTCGAAAAAATTACAAGACTTTGTCGGGATCATGTAAAAATGACTTTTGACAAGTTTCAGCTCAATGCCACTAGTAAAACTTCAGAAGACGTTTGTTATATTTGAAAAAAAAAAGTTTACGGACGGTGTACGGCGCTCGACGCACGACGAAAAAAAGTACGATTGCTATAGGTCATCCTGACAATTCTGACCTTAAATATAATTTCAAGTTGTAGGTTATTAATTCATGTCATAATATCACCTACGTCATGCGTTTGACGAATATTTTCGAAAATTTCAACAAATTTGGATTTGAATAATTTTAATGAAATTGTAAAAGTTATCACTTTCCTCTTCTTTAATAGTATTACTATATACGACTTGTGAATGGTAAATTATTACCTCTCAGAGCACCTTTGGTATTCGTCCGACCCAGAGTCCGAGTTGACCGCCGATGTCACTGATTAAGTTTATAACCTGCAAAAGCGTCATGAAGGTGCTTCAATGCGGCATATTCCAACCTAAATCTTTCATAAAAAACCAACTTGATGTCAAAGATAGAAATAAATCCGTTATACTACTTACACAGAAACCATAAATCAAGTCAACAAAAGAAGACCATTTGACTTGAAATTAAACAGTGTGATCATGCATAATCTTAGTACGAGGGCAATAAAATATAAATGACCTCAATGTAAGATGACTTGGCATTTATGTGGTTTCAGAATACTTTTGAGATTGGTCCGAATTGACATAATATTTTTCCTAAAATGGAGCTGCATTTTACATTAACATTTGTGTATCAATCTACATATACCGATATCGCTGTACTGTAAAATTAAGCGAATTTGATCTGAATTTTAATAAGAAATCTTATCTTGAAGACAGGAGGCCCAGACCCAAAGACATCTTGCCTAAGGACTATCTAACGACTTGTTTTCCTTGCTGTGATAACTCTCTCTCTCTCTATATATATATATATTGTGTATGACTAGAGACACTATGCAAATCGAAGATCTCCTGCTTTAGTATGCATGTCCACTCAGCCGCGTCTGCTTCAGTTACTGGTTTGAATATATATCCGTGTATGCAGTTAATACCCAATACCACACACACCAATATTAACTTTCAGAATTTTTAATAATGCCGTTGCTGCACAATTAAAATCTTCTAGACACGCATGAACTAATACGTATCAGTTCAGTGAAAGTCAATAATATGTCTAGCCACTAATTTACCTATCATAATCGATTTCATCAAAATTACAATAAGAAAGGGGAATATCTTAAAATTTGTATCACAGTATAAACCAATCTTTGCCAAACCCATAAATGTCCATATCTTTAAATAATATAGGTGTTTGAAAGCGTACTAATGACTCAGCTTCCTAAAAGTTATACTTTTAAAACGTGTACGTATAGTGTAGGAGTATACTTCAGATTCGATCTCCACGACCAGGGAGGAGAAATACATAAGGATAAAAATCCAGCCATCCCTAAACAAAAACACACGGCTTTGTCAGTAGTTCTCAGAAGTATATAGAATTATCAGAAACTTTAGTTTGATCGTCTACCTTATGTCTCCAAAGACAACCATCAGATGGCCACCACAGGCTACTCACAACGCGCCGACCTTTACTGTCGATTTTTTATCAAAATTATTACAATAGGGATTTATCCACACATGTGTCATGTAAGGATATGCCAGGCTTGTTGGTGGAGGAAAGTCGGAGCACCCGTAGAAAAACCTCCGAAAAGCGGTTAGTACCTGGCAACTGTCTAACATGGGATTCGAACTCGCGACCTGGAGGTGGAAGGTTTGTGGTAATATGTCGATACATCCTAATCACTCAGTCACCTTATATGGCCATATATAATCTATATCCAATATGAACAATATCGATATTACATGACAATAAACTGAACCGTCCGTCCTTCTTAACCGATGCGTTGGCCTCAAATGAATCGCAGACCACTAGCTGTTTATGTCCGGACGAACCATTCTAGAAAACTATTTTGCGTTAATATCTTGTAGGCAACCGCGATAAATATGTTTTTTTTTCATTTTGTTTGTAAAACAAGAGCCGGTTGTTCAAAAGCCTCTGCAAAATGTGTGATTATAACTTTACTAAAATCAGCAGGTTGGTGTGCCCAAAAGTATAACAATTATATTCTTAGCGTATGCTAATTAAGATAATCAATAATATCAATCACTTTTCTAAAGGTTAATATGTAAATGATACACATTATAAATATGGTCGATATCAAATGATTACATATCCGTTTACAATAAATCTTGATGACACACAATTCGCAAAATGTAATTATCAAAATATTTTTAAATGTATCAAATGTTAGTTATGTAAGTTATAAATGAGAAAGCCTATTTGACGTCAATGTATTATAATGAATAAAGACATTTCTTTACTTACAAGTTATCCGTTGCGTTTGAGGCTTCTTTTCCAGGAAAGGTTTGTTGCTGTTGGCCGGATATTTGATATCGACATTGTTCTCATTGCAACGGCAATCTACTTGTAAAATAATTTTAAATACAGTATCTTAAAGCTGACAATGCAAGTTAAAATTATTAACATGATTTTTTTTAAATAAGTATATTCGTTTTTCCAAGAATTGTTTATGAGACATTCCCCGGTTGAGGACAGCCATTTTTGTTTTACATTCAGACGACTCGCCGACCCCTATATAAAGCGCGTGAATCGACACACGTGCGCTCATTCATGTACCTATACACCTAGCAGTCCACAGGTTATATCACCTACAAATAGGTAAACAGAACCCTCACCTGTAAAACTATATGGGACTTTTTTAGCAAGAAAACATGTCAACTCCTGTAAGTTGTCATTTACATGTTTCTCAAAATAAAATTCCAACGCAAGTGAATAGAAATCCAAAAATAATCCGTCCACATATCTCCACGTATATCATCGTACCCGACGCACTCAACTGACCATATACACGTGACTATGTACCTGACCCGAACGAGCGACAACTATCAAGGACACACACGTGTCGTTGTACATGTACGTGTAAAACTAAGTGTATATTGAAGTGTTTTATTAGTTCGTATTGGACATATGTTGGGATATAGCTGACAACACATTCATCTATTACTTCAATGAAATATTGTCAGGTGAGTGCAGTGTTTATTTTCAATTTGACATTGTTATTTGCAATATCGGAGCATGTGTATCTGAGACAAGATATGTTTAGAATGATACACGTGTGTCAAGTGTCCCGTGCTTTATATAGGGGGTTGGCCAGTGAAGGTTACTAAGCAGAGCAAAAGAAAAATGGCTGCCACTTCCTTAGATACCACACTGTCATAACTAGGGGATGTCTCAGAAACAATTTTTGAAAAGAAAATATTTCGTTAATATTTTTTTTTTAATTTCGACTGCATGCTTTTAACTTGTATTGTCAGCTTTAAGGTAGAAGGTCCCTTTTTAGAGTGTGTTTTTCTAGTTAGAATTACAAGTTAAAAAAACTGCAATGTAACATACATTCTATATACCAAAATGTTCAGTAGGAAACAGACTATCCATGTAAATAAACAAAACACAAACACTTCTGAAATGAATGAGTACCACAAAATTGTTGAAATTTTGCTGCAAATCCTCAGAATTTGTGAAGTCATATATTGTTTGAAAAGGAACTCAAATATCTTTTAAAAGTTATTTTCTAGGTCATGCTATGCCTTTGGTTAATATAATATGATGATAAACATCTAAAATCGACAAGTAAAAGTTTGTTAATAAATGAACAAAAATATCCAAAATGGCAGCCATGGACTACTTTCTCCATACAATGTATGGAGGCCCATAGGGCAAGTACATTTGTATCATAGACATTATTAAAAGAAAATTTGCTAGAATAAATACAATTTAAAACTCTATTTCCTTGTAATTATGTAGTATATTTTGAACAGTAAGAAATGTTTTATTAGTAAATTTTATGGAAACAAAAGATAACATGGCCTTAAAGGTCACTTGAGTTATCTAAGCTTGAAAAAGATTTTGACTTTTTTGGTAACGGAGCATTCAGGACTCAAACAGATGCATATCAAAATCAAATAACCATCAAATATGTATTCAAATTTGTATGAAATCTTATTGCAATTGAATAAATAATGGTCAAACATTTTGTTGTTCCATTTTCATATGAAAACTACATGTATATACTTGTAATAAACTTTACTTTCTTGCTTTGGGAAAAGCCTAATATCCCCAATTCAGGAAATACGCTCTTTCAGTAAAATGTATTTGAAAAAAAGAAACTTTTATCTGTAATGAGTATTAAATTTGAGTAAATCTGGATTTCCAGAAAAATACTGTAGACATCTTGGTCAGTTTGACCACTTTTGGTCACCCTCTCTGGTCCTGTGGCTCAGAAACCATAGATATGTTTCACAATGTAAATAAATACAATGTATATATAGTCTATATGGGTTGAAAACTTGTGCCAGATCCCTGTGATCTCTTACTGATAATTATAAGGAAGTTCAACTTTTTCCTGAGGGAAACAAATAGTTATCAAACAATGCTTCCCTATATATGTAACTGTAGTATCGGAGTACACTCTCTAGAAGAAATTCTTAGACCCAATCTCTAGGCCATGAAATTAATGATTTTTGTGAAGAGTTTTAGAGTCCTTCAATCTATGAAGATCAGGCCCCGATTTCTCGAAACAAAAGTGCAGACTTAAGTCAGAACTTACGTAAAACTTTTTGACTTAATGTATGTAAGTTTTTAAGTTAAGTTTGTGTGAGAAATTGGGGCCTGATAGACTGCAGATGATGTTCGACGACAGACAAGAGATGGTTAGAAACCGTTACTTAAGTCTGTCTTAAGTTATCAATAAAAAAGAAAACACATTTTTCATCCATCTTTATTAATGGAAAAAAAATAATGCACATTTACATACTTTGTACCAAATGCTTGAATCTTATAACATTTGAAGTAAATTGGCCTTTTGTAACTAACTAGGAGGTAAACTTTTCACACAGATGAACATAACGATGAATGGCCCAATTATTATGTACATGTAATTTTCTAGCAATAACTTAGAAAACAGTAGTGTCAATAATACCACCTCATCTATACATGTAGTTGTCTATAATTCCACAGTATTGCAGACAAAACACTAATTATTTTAGTCAATTATGATTGTCATTACATTCATATATGTACAATCTGCAAGGATGATATTCATGTAACACATTCAAATATCACATTCTGTAAAACCTTTCATTAATTTTGTTTCCAGCTCCACATGGACCTTCTTTGTTAAACCTTGATACACATCACTCTGTCCCTTTTCCCTGATGCAATCTCAGTTATTCTCCACTTCTCTGGCTATAATTCAAGGTTCTAAAGGAACTGATCAAATAACTTCAGTTTGTATAGTGCTTTGTAGATTCATAGCCAGAGATAACTGCTGTACTGCTACTGAGAAGTTCAAAACTGATGAGAACTGCAAAACAAAAACAAAAGATATTTAATTGTGAACCTCAAACAATGATGCAAGAGTGAGTGTGACAAAAATATTCTGGTCAATGTATATATAGCTAAGCATTCCTTTAAATATACATGTACAAAATTATATAAACCCAAATGTTATGATCAAGTTATTGTTTCAACTGGAAATGCCTCCATCTCAATACAATCAAACCTGTATTTAAAGGGTCCTTTTTATAAAATACAAACCCATCAGTTCCATTTGGTGAAATATACTATAGAGGTAGTACTCTGTATAAAGGAGACCTATCTATCTATATTAAAGGGCAATTTTGCTATGTCCCTTTGGTGTCATTTATAGACACGTTTGACTGTATCTAATTGTGCCATGACATGATATTGCATGACAGAGTGCGCTTGACAGAGAGAAAGGAGACAAATACATATATTTTTAAATCACACTACAATGTTTTTATAAACATGTACATACTTTTATGTACCTGCAGGGTTACACGTATACTGCATATTCGTTTGGTGATTCGATGACTAGTCTACTGGTAGGATACAATCTCATTTTTGCCACTGAAAAAATAAAGGAAACAATTAATTTTCATAAAGGAAAATTTATCGATCCAATATTTTACTAACGGTGTATATACATTGTATGTGCTTTATTGTATTCATTATTGTATTCACTTTTGTAACAGATGTAATAAAGTGATAGTACAGCCTCCTAGCTTCAGGCTAGAGGGATTTTCCCTTACACTAAGTTAACTGGTAAAGCGACAGACCAGTAAAACTTGGCCAGGGGGTATCAACTTTTAACCATTAACCAGCATATATTAATTGATGTTTTATATTTCAAATCAATATTTGTTGACAAACCTACAGAATCATAAAAGGTAAATTAATCAAAGAAGAACAGGGATAAATACACACGATTCTTATCGGATGAGCAACCCAGGTCTCTAGAGTGGAAATCTACAACGCTATCGACTGAGGAGCATACAGTGTATGCATGCTCCGTCAGCTAAGAAGTGACACCGTATTTAACACTAACATAATTATATACAAATCACTCTAACTCGTTCCTTTTTTGAGGATTGAATACAAATACAACAATCATGCAACACTGTTTGTTCCAAAACTGCTGTATTGTAATGCCTTTATACTTTTAACATTGGAACATCCATGATTATACTTGTAACAAGAAGACGAAGGGTACAATCCTCTCGCACCGCCCACCTTCCTCATGTCCCACTCATTCGTGTACATTCATAAAGGGGATATTACTTTACTAGACATTCCTAATTACATGATGCAGCCTTTCCACATTCGTTTACAAATGTATCATTGATAACAACTTTTAATGGGAGACTGATTTTTGCCAACTTACACAATATTTTGTGAAGGTTATTGACGTTAACATGCTTCCGTACTTCCAGTAATCGTGAGATCGCTGGCTTTGTTTATATCTTTCAAAAATGTATCGCGTTTGTGTTAACATCATACAATAAAATGTATTGTTAGAGTAAGGCTTCCATAGATTGACCCACGCTTCAAGGGATACTAAAACTCTCTCAAATACGTTTATTATTACCAATTCATATTTTGTTTAATCTTTGAGAAAGAAAAAACGTTACTACTACCCATGAAACTGAAAAATATATACTTTTAAACGTTTATAAATCATCCGGAAGTTGACATATTCACATCAAATGTCAAACCTTACTGCTGGATTTCGAGCGTTCTGTCCAATTGATCGTTGATTATAACAATTGAGAAATAAAATGTCATGCTATGTATCACTTATCAATAGTACTTACCACAATCAATCATATGTATCAACATAAATGAATAACATATTCTGCTCAGTTGTTGTCTGCATGCCCTCTCGCGAAAAACCGGAAGTGTACCATTATATGGAAATGTCAAGATTTAGAAAAAAATAATTTTGTGTTAAAATTTAGATAATGGATATCAATGAATACACTTAGTCTAGTATCGTTATACAAGTAGCCTTAGACATCAGGTCGCAGTGACCACACGGTTATAGACGGTTATATGCCTTGTAGCTATCATGACCAAGTCATCAGGTTTCGATATACACTATTACTAAAGTAGAAACGTATTCGTGACAAGAAGTGGTCATTACTTAAGTAGGATATGTACTCTGACATTTATTATAAAACTGATTGATGTTGAATGTCCATGTATCTCTATATAAACCAAGATTTCACTTAGACATTTTATTGATGCTGTGACGTCCGATTTGGATCTTGGTTGTCTTGGCCACATCGAAAGTACTGCCGCTAACTGCTGATCACCGGTTTACAGGTATGTGGATGTTGCATTCTTGATCCATTTTTGTGAACATTTGCTCTTAGGTTGTCCACCTAGAATTTTTTTCCGTTAATTTTGCATTTACGTATCAATTTTACACATCACACAACACACATTAACAATGTCAACTGAACAGTCTGAAGAACCACAACACACACCCACAACATACGCTATTGAACTGTTAACGGCCAACGCCACAAGTGTCACAAATTTAATTCATAACCAGTCTCAGAGGCTTAAACTGTTAGAAAACACAACTAATAAATTAATCCTTGCAGACAATTCTTGGTGTGTAGGAAAACTTCTCAGTCGGGACCGCTCCCAATTTGAACAATGGATGCGTGACATTGATAAACAGGCACATATAACTGGCAACCACAACAAAAACATTTACTAGCACTACAATCCTCCACAGGTCCCGTTTGTGAATTCATCCAACATTACATAAAAGGTCTCGAAAGTCCAAAATGGTCAGAATTAAAAAAACAACTTACCCGTTGTTTTGGCGACATTCAGGGTGCGTCACATGCTTTTGCGCTATTAAAACAAATCACACAAAGGCCTAACGAACCAGTGCAATTATTTGCACAACGTATCCTTCCCTTAGCTGAGAGAGTATATGAGAGGCATAACCTAGATTCTCCTATTGTTGAACAACAGTTGGTAAGATTTTTTGAGGATGGTTTAGAACTTCCAGATATTCAATTGAAAGTAATGCGGGGGGGGGGGGGTTTTACTAGTTTTGATAGGGCAGTAAATTGTGCAATGCGCGAAATGAACATTCGTCATCAATTTGACATTCGTTGTCAAGACCGTCCATCACCACAAACACCATCAACAAATTTGACACACACCACACCATGTACACATAATCAGCCAATAAGGGAAGAAGAACCAATGGAAATTGACGCCGCATGATTAAAATCAATTAATGCATTTACCTATGATCACAATAAAACACAGTCAAGCACTACAAAGAGTCGACCACACCAATATCCTAACAACCACTACCATACATCCCAATACAACGACGGATATCACAATACACGTCATTATCCGAAGGAATACACAAATTCTAACCCGCAGCCCTTTGAACACAGTCCACACCAAAACCCATATCGGCATAGCAATACACACCACCCTCCGGGTCGACCATTATTACCTCACCCAGGTCGACAACATGTATACCATCCCAGTCAAAACAAATCCCAATACCATCGCCCAGGGGTTACGTCCAAAATTACACATATACACCTGGCCAAAGCTATCAGATTCAGATTCAGATTCTTTTATTTCCTTGTTTTTTACAACATCGGAGAGTTGACATAAACATATACAATATAACAATGCAGACAGTGCTGGACAAACATATAACTACATTTTGCATGGCAAAACATGTACATTGTATGATTGGTTATGTATATATACTATTTCATAAAACATAAGATCAATGATTTATAATGCACATTTCAAAACCTTGAAATATTAATTAACTTAAATTAGAAATTAAATTATCTCGTAGCTTTAAAGCCAAATCTATATATTTTCCTAACCTGTTTAATTCCCCTATATTCTGGGTTGATAATAAGAGTACCAACTTAAACACACTAGGACGTTTATAATAATATGATTTAATATATTTTTTTCTTAATTCAGAGTAACAATTACATATAAGTATAAATATCACTCACAGCATAATCACCATCATGGTAGGTCACGTCAGTTCAACAGGTCCTACCCCCAGGGAAACTAACGAAGACTCGGTTTCGCGAGGCAGATATCGGGTCACAATCAAATCGGCTATCTTACACGATTTGTTTTACCACCTCAATCTAGCACAGTGTGTACAGGTAAACTGGTAAACTTCCTCATTACAGACAATTATATAATTCTAAACTGTTTCACATAAAGCACAATCATTCTACATCAGCACCATATGAACCAGACATACAAGTACTTGAATCAATTTGCACCATTTCTGATTGCAAAGCAAAACTTCCTCTCACGATTGTCTATTCTTCACAAAGAACAATCATATTACACAGAGGTTGTCCAATCGCTAAGATTACAGAAACACATGATAATGAGATATCATATGTCATATCAGACAATAGTTCAAAAGAACCCAAACAAGAACAATCACAAATTTCACTTGAACATCTTGACACACCAAACACTCATAAGAATTTGATGACAAAACTAGTTGAAGACAACATAGACATTTTTGCTGAAAAAAACACAGATTTCACACGCACGAACTTCAAATGACTATTGCCACAGGTAACAATTCACCCATTAAACTATACGTCCATATCGTACACCATTACAACAACGAGAGAAAATATCAGACGCTATTGACGGCATGTTAGAAGCAAATATTATCTCACCTTCTAGTTCTCCTTGGAGTTTTCCATGTGTTTTAGTCAAAAAGAAAGATGGTAGTCTTAGATTTTGTATAGATTACAGGAAACTTAACGCTATCACGAAACCAAATTCATTTCCACTTCCTGTTATTAATGATATTTTAGCAAGACTAGAAAAGAGTATGTATTTTACATCACTTGACCTTAAAAGTGGTTATTGGCAAGTACCCTTCAAGCCAGAAGATAGAGAGAAGACTGCGTTCACCTGTCATAAAGGTCTTTATGAGTTTAACGTATGTCCATTTGGTCATATGAATGCCCCGCAGGTTTTCTCGTCAGCCATCGCTAAACTGTTAAACGGTGCACAGGCATTCGCTGTCGCTTATCTTGATGACATCTTAATTTTCTCTAAGTCAGAAGAGGACCATATGTCACATATTCAAGAAATTTTTTCAAGGCTTCGGAAGCATAACCTCCGCTTAAAGTTGAAAAAATGTTCCTTCTTTAAACAAGAAACCAATTATTTGGGATTTCAAATCAATCGACAAGGAGTAAAACCAGATAACAATAAGGTTGAAGCTATAAAATCAATGAAACATCCAACAGATGTGAAACAGTGTCGGTCATTCATATCACTTTGTAGTTACTATCGAAGGTTTATTCCCAATTTTTCAGCTATTGCGGCTAATTTGATCAATCTTACTAAAAAGTATGCAAAGTTCCTTTGGACATCAGAATGCCAACAAGCATTTAACTTTTTAAAAGAGAGTTTGTCAGTTGTTCCTCTACTCAGTTTTCCTGATGTATCAAAACCATATACCTTATACACAGATGCATCTGATCACTGTATAGGTGCTGTCCTTACACAACCTTATGATCCTGGAGAAGAAATAATCCCTGGAGAAACAAATCTACTTTTTATCCCACAAACTTAACAAAACACAAAGCAAGTGGTCTACAGTTGAAAAGGAGGCCTATGCTATTCACTATGCCCTTAACAAACTTCATCATTACTTGCATGGTGCTACATTTACTATCAAAACTGATCACAAACCCCTCAAGGCTTTGCTAAACTCTGTTGCCAAGAATCGTAAAGTACAATTATGGGCCCTGTCGATCATGTCGTACAATGCAAACATTGAATACATCAAAGGCGGTAAGAATATTATTGCTGACATGCTATCTAGATTCCTGACACAGATACCATTAGTGAAAGCAATGATGAAAATGACGAACACGTTGTTGATATCTCTGATAACACATTTCAAGTCAATGCTCTGAATTCCAATACTTTCAACACTAAACAGTTTTCAGATTACAGAATACCCACTGATGATATTCCAGACATTGACAGTCATACATTTAAAAACTATAACATGGCCCATGAACAATCTAAAGACTTTAACATTCTCCATATCAAAGCAAAAATACAAGAAGGAAGGGGAGACAAACAAACATGTCAATTTATATTATGTAATGACATAGTATATTACATAACAAAACCAGACTCAGAAGCAGAACTCAGACTTTACATACCAGAACATTTGACAAAAGCTGTCATTAAACAATACCATAACTGTACAGGTCATCGAGGTATAGATATAACTTATCAGGCAATAAAAAGAAAATATTATTGGCCAAACATATTCAAACACCTAGACAAATACATCAAATATTGTCTTCCATGTCGACAGACAGTCACATTTACACCACAAGTTCCACAACAAGAAACAGATACACTAGCATTTCCCTTTGCAAAAGTGCAGATGGATATCTCAGGGCCACATCAAACAACTCACAGTATTAACAAATACATATTAAGCTTTGTTTGTTGTCTCACAGGATGGGTAGGAACTTTCCGTCTTCCTACAAAAAAAGCTGTTAACGTTGCACACATTATTATGACAGAATTTATATTGTCTCTGACAATAGAAAGGAATTTGTAAACAAAATTGTACATGATGTCTTGACTTATCTAAACATCAATCACATCACAACTAGTTTTTACAACCCAACAGGTAATTCCATGGTGGAAAGAAGCCACAGAACACTGAATGGCATTTTATTAAAACTTCTACTTGAAACTTCAAATGACTGGGATGAAAACATACCACATGCAATAGCTAGCATGAGATTTCATGCCAATGAAACTTCAAAATTCAGTCCTTTCTATTTGTTATATCACATAGACCCAGTATTGCCTCTTGACACACTTTTGAAACCACGTAGGAAATACCTAGGTGAGGATTTTCACAAACACGTAATCCAAGATCAACACATCACAATAACAAGGGTTGTTAAAACTCTCAAAGCAACTAAAACTAAACGCACAGAACAAGCTAACAACACTTTACAAGAAACGTCATTGACGCAGTCTACTTGCGAAATCACCAACGCCCTAGGGTCAGGAAGATCTAATGTCATCATGCATCGTCCGTCATCGTGCGCCGTCCGCAGTCTGCAGTGCGAACAAATGAATGACCTTGACCTTCATTCAAGGTCACAGGTGTCAAGTATGCTAAAATCTTAAAACGAACTCTTATCAAGAACCAAATGGCCCAGGGTACTCATATTGGGTCTGCGGCATGCTGGGATGAAGGGCTGCCAAGTTTGTTCAAATAAATGACCTTGACCTTCATTCAAGGTTACAGGGGTCAATTAGGCTAAAATCTTTAAACGACCTCTTGTGAATAACAAAGAGGCCTAGAGATCTGATATTGGGTCTGTGGCATGCTAGAATGAATGGCTACCAAGTTTGTTCAAATGAAGGACCTTGACCTTCACTCAAGGTCACAGGGGTCAAAAAGGCTAAGATCTTTAAACGACTTCTTCTCAAGAACCAATGGGCCCAGGGTACTCATACTGGGTCTGCGGCATGCTTGGATGAAGGGCTGACAAGTTTGTTCAAATAAATTATCTTGACCTTCATTCAGGTCAAATAGGCTAAAATCTTTTAAACGACTTCGTGTGAATAACGTAAAGGCCTATATAGACCTGATATTGAGCCTGTAACATAAATGACTACCGTGAGACTGGATATTGGATTTACAGCATGGTGGGGATCAAGGGACCTTCATTCATGGTCTAATTCATTAAATATATCAGGACATGGACTTCTTCTAATAAAAGAGGTTTTTTGATTGCCTTAACTGTGTGCCACTACTTTTTTCTTTATTCTTGTATTGTGCCAATAGTAAGATGACCGTTAGGGCCCATCAGTCTCTTGTTCATAACCTAATGGAATTGGTCCCGTTTAAGAGTAACAACAAGAGTTATCTTCCCTTTCTCTTCTCTTCATTTCAACCGCAACACTCCTTCAGGTGTCGCCCAACTAGTAAATTATACCAATTTATAGCTAAATTGTTATAATTTATAACATGGACACGAATGTACCATTATATGGAAATGTCAAGATTTAGAAAAAAATATTTTATATTTAAATTTAGATAATGGATATCAATGAATACACTTAGTCTAGTATCGTTATACAAGTAGCCTTAGACATCAGGTCGCAGTGACCACACGGTTATAGACGGTTATATGCCTTGTAGCTATCATGACCAAGTCATCAGGTTTCGATATACACTATTACTTAAGTAGAAGCGTATTCGTGACAAGAAGTGGTCAGCTTACTTAAGTAGGATATGTACTCTGACATTTATTATAAAACTGATTGATGTTGAATGTCCATGTATCTCTATATAAACCAAGATTTCACTTAGACATTTTATTGATGCTGTGACGTCCGATTTGGATCTTGGTTGTCTTGGCCACATCGAAAGTACTGCCGCTAACTGCTGATCACCGGTTTACAGGTATGTGGATGTTGCATTCTTGATCCATTTTTGTGAACATTTGCTCTTAGGTTGTCCACCTAGAATTTTTTTCCGTTAATTTTGCATTTACGTATCAATTTTACACATCACACAACACACATTAACAATGTCAACTGAACAGTCTGAAGAACCACAACACACACCCACAACATACGCTATTGAACTGTTAACGGCCAACGCCACAAGTGTCACAAATTTAATTCATAACCAGTCTCAGAGGCTTAAACTGTTAGAAAACACAACTAATAAATTAATCCTTGCAGACAATTCTTGGTGTGTAGGAAAACTTCTCAGTCGGGACCGCTCCCAATTTGAACAATGGATGCGTGACATTGATAAACAGGCACATATAACTGGCAACCACAACAAAAACATTTACTAGCACTACAATCCTCCACAGGTCCCGTTTGTGAATTCATCCAACATTACATAAAAGGTCTCGAAAGTCCAAAATGGTCAGAATTAAAAAAACAACTTACCCGTTGTTTTGGCGACATTCAGGGTGCGTCACATGCTTTTGCGCTATTAAAACAAATCACACAAAGGCCTAACGAACCAGTGCAATTATTTGCACAACGTATCCTTCCCTTAGCTGAGAGAGTATATGAGAGGCATAACCTAGATTCTCCTATTGTTGAACAACAGTTGGTAAGATTTTTTGAGGAT
>SAYR01054318.1:11114-104638 GCA_004382745.1 Argopecten irradians irradians | reverse complement strand
GAATGGCATTTTATTAAAACTTCTACTTGAAACTTCAAATGACTGGGATGAAAACATACCACATGCAATAGCTAGCATGAGATTTCATGCCAATGAAACTTCAAAATTCAGTCCTTTCTATTTGTTATATCACATAGACCCAGTATTGCCTCTTGACACACTTTTGAAACCACGTAGGAAATACCTAGGTGAGGATTTTCACAAACACGTAATCCAAGATCAACACATCACAATAACAAGGGTTGTTAAAACTCTCAAAGCAACTAAAACTAAACGCACAGAACAAGCTAACAACACTTTACAAGAAACGTCATTGACGCAGTCTACTTGCGAAATCACCAACGCCCTAGGGTCAGGAAGATCTAATGTCATCATGCATCGTCCGTCATCGTGCGCCGTCCGCAGTCTGCAGTGCGAACAAATGAATGACCTTGACCTTCATTCAAGGTCACAGGTGTCAAGTATGCTAAAATCTTAAAACGAACTCTTATCAAGAACCAAATGGCCCAGGGTACTCATATTGGGTCTGCGGCATGCTGGGATGAAGGGCTGCCAAGTTTGTTCAAATAAATGACCTTGACCTTCATTCAAGGTTACAGGGGTCAATTAGGCTAAAATCTTTAAACGACCTCTTGTGAATAACAAAGAGGCCTAGAGATCTGATATTGGGTCTGTGGCATGCTAGAATGAATGGCTACCAAGTTTGTTCAAATGAAGGACCTTGACCTTCACTCAAGGTCACAGGGGTCAAAAAGGCTAAGATCTTTAAACGACTTCTTCTCAAGAACCAATGGGCCCAGGGTACTCATACTGGGTCTGCGGCATGCTTGGATGAAGGGCTGACAAGTTTGTTCAAATAAATTATCTTGACCTTCATTCAGGTCAAATAGGCTAAAATCTTTTAAACGACTTCGTGTGAATAACGTAAAGGCCTATATAGACCTGATATTGAGCCTGTAACATAAATGACTACCGTGAGACTGGATATTGGATTTACAGCATGGTGGGGATCAAGGGACCTTCATTCATGGTCTAATTCATTAAATATATCAGGACATGGACTTCTTCTAATAAAAGAGGTTTTTTGATTGCCTTAACTGTGTGCCACTACTTTTTTCTTTATTCTTGTATTGTGCCAATAGTAAGATGACCGTTAGGGCCCATCAGTCTCTTGTTCATAACCTAATGGAATTGGTCCCGTTTAAGAGTAACAACAAGAGTTATCTTCCCTTTCTCTTCTCTTCATTTCAACCGCAACACTCCTTCAGGTGTCGCCCAACTAGTAAATTATACCAATTTATAGCTAAATTGTTATAATTTATAACATGGACACGAATGTACCATTATATGGAAATGTCAAGATTTAGAAAAAAATATTTTATATTTAAATTTAGATAATGGATATCAATGAATACACTTAGTCTAGTATCGTTATACAAGTAGCCTTAGACATCAGGTCGCAGTGACCACACGGTTATAGACGGTTATATGCCTTGTAGCTATCATGACCAAGTCATCAGGTTTCGATATACACTATTACTTAAGTAGAAGCGTATTCGTGACAAGAAGTGGTCAGCTTACTTAAGTAGGATATGTACTCTGACATTTATTATAAAACTGATTGATGTTGAATGTCCATGTATCTCTATATAAACCAAGATTTCACAAGTTAACGGAGTCGCTCTTAAGGACTCCATGAATAACACCAGAAGCTACCAATTCGTGTTTGAGTCCTACATATCCACACCACAACAGAACATACAACAAAACCTACAGAACTTAAACATTTCAGAAGTCATTGCATAATGAATAACAAGGCCCGCAGTTCAATAAATAAAATATCTAAATGTTCGAATAAAATAACTATCTTCATCTTTTGGTTTCAACATGACACCGGACATTAAATGGCTCTGCAGTAATGCTCAAATGTAACGTTAAGTATCATTACTGATCTACTTTCACTTTCAGCGTATTGATTTCCTAGCTTCCGGCATCTTCAGGATAGGTGCATTAAAAAGATAATTTTCGACACACCGATGTTGTTACATTATGTTGAAGAAGTCTTGCGTATAATGAGGTAAATTCGCTTAATTCGTTAATATTGCGATAATGAACTCAAATAAATATATACTTCATTTCAAAGTTATGTGTATGTCTGTTTTGGTATAATTTCCTATGTTACAACTTGCTTATATTTCGGCATCGTTCTAATATGGCGAATCTCTGGGATTCGAAAATACGCCGTAATATTTTGTTAAATATGGAGCGTACAAGTTGTGTCATTCTTTCTAACGCATAGCATGAAGTAGATAATCTCGACTACAAACTGCTAATGTATGAGCCGAACCCGTTAACGCTTATGTGTATCTAGGATTTGCACAAAAAATCATCATTTTGTTTAACATTTGCAGTATTTACCGACTAATTACTTGTTATGAATTAAGTCAACACATACTCCACTGTGTTAAATATATTCTTTACAAATAACAGTATACATATGCAAAATATATAGCTTTAAGGTGGTTCGATACAGTTAGGCCTAAAAATTTCCTCTCGTTTAATTTTCTTTAAAATTTGCTCACTGAAAGATTGGTTGATAAACTGTTTATTAAGGCTTTTATTTGAAATTTGACCGTGCGGTTTTGGAAATATTGTACTCTCAATAACCCTACTTTACCGTCTGTTTTTCTCAAAATACAATTTTACATACATATTTTCAAAGCTTGATAATTGACTGAAATATTACAAACAACAACATTTTTTATCTTTAATATGTAAGTTTATATGGCTATCAATGACCTCAATGTCGTTTCCATTCTTGAAAATACAATTATTGTGAATTTTTCACGCGAATGCGTGTAAATTAGGCCTAAAAAGGGCCAATTTTTGTATTTGAATTTCAACTTAATTTTTGATTTTGATTTAACATATTTTATTGCAAATATATACAAAAGGATTGAGTACAAGTTTTATGCAACTTATATTGCCACCCTTTCCAAAATACAGAACGAATACAAACATGATATGCAAAGTAATGAAATATATAAATATGATTAAATAGTAAATAAGAACACTTTGGAGAGAGAGAGAGAGAGAGAGAGAGAGAGAGTAAGGAGAGGAAGAAAATACAATGTCTAAAAATTGTAATACTAAATCGACTTACTAAATAAATAATAATTTGCGGCAATAGTTGGACTAATTATCTCGTTCTTTGCCTTCACTCTAAAAGAATGTCCATCACACTCCTAAAATCTTTCTCCTAGCTGTTCAGGTCTTCCATCAAATCCATAAGCAATCGTCGCCTTAGTACCAACTTGCCATAATATCTAAAATAACGTAATTTAAGTCGATTTCTAGATAACACAAAAATACACAAAAGAGATATCGAAAAGAACTGATAGGTGTATAACAATAAAGGTATTCGTCAAATATTAAAATCTTTTGCTTAATTTAATAAAGTTTTGAACATATAAAAATATCCCTGTGTTCGTTTCCAGAGACAGATCCTCATTTCCAAACAAGATTAAATTTAAATCAATAAGAACATTTAAATTCATATTATTTAGGCTTTCCAATAGCAAATTCCTTTCAACATTATAGTTTTTACATTCGAAAAAAAAGTGATGTACACTCTCACAAATATGTCCACAGTTACAGCATGGAGTTTCCACAAGGTTTATCCTGAACAAATCGTAATTTAGGGAACTACATTGATGTCTAAGTTTTGTATGCAATATATTTAACTTCCGGTCACCAATGCCAAAGTAAGAAGGAGAAGATTCAAAAACCGGTTTTAGTGAATTTCTAAAAAGGCTCAATGATATTGCTGACTTAACAGAGTTTTCTAAGTTATTCCAAGAGCGAAGAGTAGAAGGTAGAAAAGAAGTGTTTGTAGATGAAAGTCTGTAATACGGAATTCTATAATCATCTCTATTTCTTAATGGATAGGCAGCTTGATCTTGAACGGTAGAAGGAAGTAGGGAAGTAAGAAAATCAGGAGTTTGATTTGTGCGCATTTTATAGAGAAGATGAAGATTTTTCCTTTTCCTTCTAGAAGATGGCGATTCTAAACCAGTTTCAAAATATAGAGAACCGATACTTGCATAAGAGGGAAGACCGGTTATTATTCTAGCAGCTTCCTTTTGAACTTTTTCTAATTTTTCCGAGTAAGAGTTTGAAAAACCATCCCATAATTCACATGCGTATTCTAATACAGGTAAAATAAAAGCGCGATAAATTCTGAGCAAAGCGTCACGTTTTATTAAAAATTTCAATTTTCTCAACACATTTAACTTTTTCATTACTGAAGAATATATTGCTTCCACGTGATCTCCCCATTTGGCACTAGAATTGAATACCACACCCAAATGCCTATGACGGTCGGTAAAGTCTAAAATATTACCATTAAAATCTAATTCTAATAATTCATTTATTTCATTACTGTTAGAAATAAAAAGAACATCGGTTTTATCTAGATTAAAAGACACTAGCCATGTTTTTGCACAGGTGTTTAATGATTCAAGATCTTTGTTTAAAGTTGTTTGAATTTCGAGACAAGAAGAGGAAGAACATTGAAGAGAGGTATCATCTGCAAAGAGACGCGACGCGGAGTCAAAAATATCTGCAATATCATTTATGTATATCAAAAATAATAGAGGGCCTAGGATGGAACCTTGTGGAACCCCAGCATCAATATTTCCCAACCTTGAAAAGGTATCATTAACACATACCTTTTGCTTTCTTTGACTTAGGTAGTCCTTTGACCAAACTAATAATTCGCCTCCAATTCTATAGGACTTTAACTTTACATATAACCCAGAATGCCACACCCTGTCAAAAGCCTTTGAAATGTCACAAAAGATAATACATGTATGTTTTCTTTCTTCGATGGATAAACAAATGTTATGGTACATTTCAATTAATTGATAAACAGTGGAATGTCCTGGGAGGAAACCAGATTGGTATTTATAAAATAATGAATTTTCCATGAAATAATTAAATATATGTTTAAAAATAACACGTTCAAACACTTTACCAACAGTCGACAAAAGAGATATTGGACGATAATTTGTTACGGAATGTCTATCACCTTTTTTAAATAAAGGCATAACAATTGCCATTATCCAAAGTTTCGGATAAATGCCAGATGACAAAGACATATTGAAAAGTATCTCGAGTGGTTTACTAATAGTATTACAAACATGTTTTAACATATGGTGACTGATACCATCATGACCCGAGGCCTTGCCGAGCTTTAATATTTGCAGTACATCTTTGATTTCAGAGTGATTTAACTGTATAGAATTTAAACTTTTATTTGTTTTCAGTGTAATATTTGGGATCTGAGCGTCTTGTTCATTTATACGAGTAATGCTGCAAAAGTACTCATTTAATACATTTAATTTCTCATCATCACTCGTAACTGTATTATCCGTAACAGAATCAGCAAGAGTTGGTATAATTTGTGAAGTTCCATTAGAGTTAAGTAAACGTTTGATTAACTTCCAATAAGCTTTTGGGTCAGAAGTAAAATATTTATCAATTATACCATGCACATTTTCATAAAAGTTTAAACGACAATACTTTTTCATATTGTTTACTTTGTTTCGTTGTCTTTTAAAATTGAGAATATCCTGAAAACGCTTAGATTTTCTAGCTATTTTATGTAACCTGTCCCGGATTCTTAGATTTGTTCTGAGCTCAGAAGTCATCCAGGGTTTATCGGACGGCCTAATTGTAACTTCTTTAGAGGGTATACACTCTTTAATGAAATTTAAAAATACATTAGTAAAAGTTTCACTCGCATTGTCTACTGACCCACTACCAAGCAAAGATTCCCGCCAGTCGTATTGCGATATAAGATTATTTAACTTGATATAATCGGCTCTTTTATAAAACCAAATTTTTCTCTTATAAACAGATTTAAAAGCGCATGGCAAAGTTACACTGACAATACAACCTTCATGATCGCTTATCGATCTATCAATATTTATTACAGAAGAATCAATACAAGATATAGACTGACTTAAAAGAATTGGGTCAAGCAAACTTGATCTAGTCTGACCTATCCGTGTAGGTTCATTGATTACATTTGTTGAACTGAAAGTACTCATAATATCCAAAAGAATATGGTTTGGTGCAACATTGAGCAAATCAACATTAACATCACCAGTAATAATAATGTTAGGTGAACTATCTAGAGCATTTTCTATAGAAGTTTGTAAATTTTCCCAAAAAGCCGCAGCTGAAACTTCAGATCTATAAACAGTACATAAAATAAATTTGGTATGTTGAAAGATAACTCGTATCCAAATAACTTCATCACCCGGGTGTTCAAGATGATCTAGACGGTCAACTTTCAATAGACTATTAACATAAACAATGACTCCACCCCCCGCCCTGTTTCTATCCAGTCTAAATGGTGCATGGAAGCCCGATAAAAGAATATCATCGGTACAGACGTTTTCATCAAGATGGCTTTCAGTAAAGCACAAGATATCATATTCCCCAGCTGCATCTTCAATATAATCTAATTTGTTTTGAATACTTCTAACATTCAGATGGAAAACGGAGAGCTCGCCAACGCCAGGGCCAGGATTAGACTCAACGTCCATATGTGTTAATATAAGTAGAATAAGAATAGATAAAAAAAAAATCAGTATTAAGAACCAGAGATAGAACAAAATTAATTAACAAACATATCGAGTTTTTCAAGTAACGATAATTTATCAAAATTCGTGCTGAAAGATGTTCGCGTTTGCGTATAACTATGATTATACCGGATTTACTATGTAAATCATATGTGTAAAACAATAAAAACTTTATTACTAAAAAAATGGCAATGCTATCTTTTCGAAGTAATGCTTGCAAACAAGTTAAATAGGCGAAAAATACACTGGAATACAGAGCAGTTTTGAACATTACATAAAAGGAATCTGTCTCGACATTATCGCTTAAAACATTTAACCTTTTGTATACACAAGAAGAATGCGTTCTTAAGTAAAAAAACACCAATGCCACACCTCCAGGTATTAATACAACTACCCATTATGGGGGATAAAAATGGAAAAAACAAACATATTTGGAGGTTGCCAGAAGTAATTTTATATTTCACAGAGTACACGTATATGTATTTCGATATCTCATTGTCAAAGTGGGAAAGGGGGGATACGGACTGACAGGTGATAGATTTAGAGAAAAGTGATAGAAGCAGAGAAGGAAAAATAAGGACAGATACAAAAGAAAACAACAGAAAACACATTTTTAGACAGGTTTAGCTAATTATGAGAACTAGGGTTTAGATCGGCTGTTTCAGAAAATTTATAATAACATGGTAAGTATATGTGTAGCAATAGCAAAAAACAATAAAATATTCAAAAACAACTTAAACAAAGCAAGAAATAAAGGCAAAATGTTCAAAAGATACATTATATATGTCATATATTTACAAAACAACTACAATATGTACATTTTTTTAGATAGTCAAATTTTGCTATAAATGCATTTGTGAGTTTAGAGGTTCAGAAAATTTATAGTTAAGCCTTTTAAGGTTAAACTCTTCACAAAAAAAAAATGCTATGCACTACTTAATATGTTTAGAACTCTTCCAGATAGAGAATAAAAATAAAAAAGAACAACATCCCAATGATACTGCAACATACTTTAACAATTCTATACGGGAAAAAAATCCTTGAATTACAGGGTTAATTTACTATACGTCGCAGTATACATTGTTAAAAACTTACTAGTGAAAATTTACATGATGAAAGGAAGCTCAGTTTTTATATGGAATATTTCTCAATTTTCATACAATTTTAAAATGCATATATCTATACATTTAAGTAATTTGTGCCAAGGAGAGTTTTATATTTCATCAGAAAACTTCATATTTTGTTTTGAAACACTGTCATAAATTTGTCATATTGAAAGTTGCACATTAAGACCGTGGTTGCCATTCCATAACACTCTACATTTTGGCAGGGAAAACATGCAAAAACTATGATTGGGAACATTTCAAATAATGCTTTTGAAAAAACACACGTATTCTGATTGGGAACACTTGACATTTTTACAGTATGTTTCACTATACATGTAGTTTGGTAAATCAAATTTATGACATTTTAGATATTAAATACATATAATTTAGTGACATTTTTGATAAGTGGTTTTTGCCATGAAAAAGGGCTTTTTTGTGCTCAGATATTGGCTCATTACACCTGTAGCTAATCTCATTCATATAGTCTCAGGCGTATATAAAACAAGTATTATATTTTCCGTTTTGACTCTTGGATTTTACACAATCATTTCAATACAATTCTTATACATACATCCCAGCATGCTCTCTACTTATCTCTCTCCTCTCATTCCAACTAACATCTCGTATATGTATCAACCATCATCTCATCATTTCATTTTAGTCATCCCGTCTCAGCCGCCATATATCACTCCATCATCTCGTCTCTACCGCTATCTCACTTCTACCGCCATCTCACTTCTACCATGTACCATCTCGTCTCAACAGCCTCTGACTTTTACCCTCATCTCGTCTCAACCGATATCTCACGTTTACCACTATCTCGTCTCATCTACCGTTTAACCTCAACCACCTTCTCTCCTTTACAACTATCTCTTATCAACAACTAAGATCTTATCTCGACCACCATCTTTTACATTTAAAATCTATACATTAAACTGTTATAATTACATTTTAAGCGAGCAGCGCTCCGAGCCCCAAGGTTTATCATCATTGCACAATGTTTTATTCATTTATTCTTTTAATCATCTTTTTAATTATTTTGTTCTTCATTTAAGTACATTGACATATTCTTTAATAATTTCATATCTCTGTATCGTTGTAACAGTAACTTTCTATCAAGATATAGTTTGAATAGGGAAACAATAGAACAATTGTCAACTCTTCTGTTAGAAATATGATAATGTTTGTATATTGTATAGCCAATTAAGGACAAAAGAACATTAAATTCGCTGTAATTCTGATCAGCAATCTTATAGCCTATAACAATGAACATCATTTTCCTTAATTGTACATTGTAGTGATATTTTTCTAAAAATATATGAATTCAATTCCACAAAGCATCTACACATCGACATTCAATAAAATAGTGTTTATAATCATCCTTAATTTTACATATCAAACATGTATCATCCTCAATAATATTCCATCTTTTAAGCAAAATTCCATTTTGAAGGATATTATTAAATAGTTTCCATTTGTATATTTTTTCATCATTCTCTATGATGTTATTATTGATAAATTCAAATAAACCATGATAAATCGAACCAGTATTTTCTAGCTGAAAAATACCTTCCCACATACCTCTACAGTACGAAAGAGATTTCTTTTTTCTTATAAAAGTAGAATAAAGAAATTTATTATTCACATTTTGCAATTAAACACCAACACCTTTATCAAATACCAGAAGATCAGAACATGTTTGTACAGTCGTACGTGCGTTATCTCCCTTCAGCTTATCTTTCCATTCGGAATAGCTTTCTTTACCTGAATTACCTCACTTATCCAATTTCTTGTTTCTTTTAATTGTCGATAAATTTTCAATTCATCTATTCCGTCATTACCAATTATATCATTAATGAAGATTAGGCTAGATTTAATCCATGTATTGTAGATAAGGGAGCTTCCATTAATTTTGATGTATTTGTTTCCCCAAATGACCTTCTTACAAATATCTCGATAATCATATTCAACAAATGGTTTATTACTTTCCCTGAGTTTCAACCACGATTGCAATATATTGATGTAAAATTTTGGAACATCGTTTTTTGGAAGATTGCGTATGTGTCCCGGAAACATTTGGAATCACTTTCCAAGACGAATCTTCAGTAGATAATAACCTTTTTATCCAGGATACATTTAAAACATCAATATGGGATTCAACATTCCGAATAAATAGACCACCTTCCGATTTATTACCAATCATTACACTACGTTTAACCCGCTCTGGTCCATCGTTCCAAATAAATCGTTAAATCTTCTTTTCAATTTCCTTAATTTGATCGTTACTTATATATTGGACACTTGCTAAGTACGTAATTTGTTGTATCAATAAAGACTGCACCACAACAGATTTTCCTAACATTGACAGTTTTCTTTTTTTCCAATTTTTTATTAGGGCATCAATACTTGTTATTTTGTCTGCCCAATTAAGAATTGAACATACCTTTAAGTTTGTACCAAAGTGTATACCTAAAGACTTAATTTGCTTAACCCAGTTTATACCCATAAAGGATTTATTTTTATTTTTGTTACAACCCAAGTATAACCCCTCCGTTTTAGTTTTATTTAATTTTAAACCAGATACTTTCCCAAACTGTTCAACAATATCTAATGCTCTATTGATGTCTCTATACTTCAGAAATAACGTAGTGTCGTCGGCCAGTTGAGAGATTATTATTTTCCTACTTCGTATTTTGATACCACTAATGTTTGCATCAGTTTTCATTTTCTGAGCCAGTATTTCCGTTGCTAGGACGAAGGTCAAACATGAGAGGGTGCAACCTTGCCGGATACCACGTGACACCACGTAACTTCTGGTTAACCAGTTATTATTTTTAACACAGCCTTTGGTATTGGTATATAACACCTTAACCCATTTAATAAAAGATTGGCCCAAACCAAACTTATCTAAACATCCAAACATAAAATCCCACTCTATCGTATCAAACGCATTAGTGAGATCTAAAAAGAGCAAACACGAATCAATATTAAATTTCTCAGAATGGAATAATCCATTATGTCCTGAATTTGTCTTATGTTTTAACCAATAAATCTGTTTTTAATATATCCGTTTTGATCTGTACTTACCAGGCGTTGCATCAGTGGTTTAAGTCTTGTTGCCAATACATAAGCCGCTATTTTATAATCTAGATTTAACAAAGTAATTGGTCTCCAATTTTGTAGCAATTTTGGGTCATTCTTCTTATAAATGAGAGTTACAACTCCAAGTTTCTGCGTATTACTTAACTCACCTTTCCTGAATCCGTCATTTAGAGACTCCAAAACGATATTTGCAATGTCATTCCAAAAAGTTTTATAAAATTCACCAGAAAGACCATCACTACCAGGACTTTTGTTCAACTTCAAGTTCTTCACTGCGGCTGTACATTCCTCTAATTTCAACTCAATATATATTCTTTCTTTCAGCGTTTCATTTGGACTCTGATCGTTTTGTATTTCTAGATCAGCTAACTGTTTCTCCATGTGCCGTATCTTTACTGAATCACTTTTACTTCTATTCCTACAGTAATCTATTGTCTTATGTTTGATATTTACTTTACAGTAATCCCAAAACTGAGCCTTCCCCATTTTTAGCACGGTCTGCTCTTCTTTTAAATCTTTTATCACTTTTCTTATCATTGTTTTATAACCAGCTTCCTGTAATAAACTGTTATTTAATTTCCATATTCCCATGCCCTGGGCGTTTGCATTATGTTGTATTTTAAGAGATACCGCTAAATGGTCAGTATACTTAATTTCAGCAGGACGAATGTCACAGGAGACAATGTTGCCCAGGTTCTCTAAAAACATAAACATATCTATACGGCTAGCCTCACCTGTACTCTTCCGCCGCCATGTGAATTGTCTTTTAAATTTATTCTTAATCCTCCAAATATCAATAAGCTTATTACATTTTAAGAACTGACTAAAACCGTAGGTTTTTCTCAATACAGTTTTGTTATTATTTCTAAAAATTCTATCGGCGTGATCAATAACTTCATTACAATCGCCCCCTGCAATAATAGAGCCTTGAGCGAACTCATCGACCATTTTCTTTACATTTTTGAAAAATATATTTCGTGATTTTTCGTCATTTGGCGCATACATATTTACTAGCGTATAGTAATTATCCGCCAGTTCAATATTGATAATCAATAAGCGTCCATCTATATCTTGTCTAACTGATACAACCCTGATATCGGTCTTTTTGCTTATAAAAATAGACACACCTCTACAATTGGACTTACCAAAGCTATTGAAATTGTTAGCGAAATTTGTAACTTCAATTTCCACTTTATTTTTAATATCATTGGTAAAATGCGTTTCCTGAAGGAATGCGATTTGAAATTTCTGATGCTTCAACCATTCATATAATCTATGCCTTTTCCCTTTGTCCCTTAAGCCCTGTGCATTAAGGGAGATAACATGCAAATTAAACGAAGTCATTTTTTGTGTTTTTTAGGGTTCTTTTCTTTTCCTGTGGATGGCGGAGTCCTGGTTTTCGAATTACTTCGATCCCTGTCGCGCCCTGGGGTTTTCGTCAGAAACCTCTCCATAGAGCCCTGACTCAAGCTCCTCTGGTCGTGTCGTCGGCTGGAATACTTCTTTGTCCCCGACTCTCTGTCGTCTCCTTCTGTCCACTCTTCTCTCTGACGTCACTTCCGTTCCGTTCCGATCGCTCATCTTGTAATGTGTTATCAGCGGTACTTACGACAGTGCCTGGACATTCAAATTGTCTATGACCCTCCTGTCCACAAAAGTTACAGATCCAGCCCTTCTGACATTCGGATGCCAAGTGTCCCTGTCCTTTACATTTTACGCAATGTGTACTGGATCTCAGCACCCCTGGGCCTACATTTTCCTGTTTAGGTTGACCGTAGTACCATACATTAGCATAGTATTAATACACGGACACCAGTATCGCAATTCGTCAAGCGATTATTTATCCTTAGCTTTTCCCTATGCATGCTAAGGACGACGCATCCCTGTTCTGACAACGATTTTTTAATCAGTCCATCATCTGCAGATAACGGCACGTTAGAGACTTTAATTTTTGTGGTTTTTTCGGCGTCAAATTTAGGGATATTTGGGTTTTCCGACAACAGAAAAAGACTTTTCCCGCGCATTGTGATACCGTTAGTCAAGAGAGAAATTCTATCAGAGATATTGTCCACATACAAACGCCAGTATTTACCCGTACGTTGAATGCCTCTGATATTTTCCCCAGGAATTACATTACTGAGAGCAATAGATATTTCATGATGTGCAATCCAATCAATGTTAGAGGGTTTAATAGAGCCATACACATCCCTTTCACTGAGAAATACCGGTTTCGCCTTACCGTACCCCTCCGGATAGCTGTTGGCTTCCGACCCCCCCTCCACTGCTTCCGAATACAATGTCTGTGTAGGGGCTTCTGATATAGTTGCGGCGTTATCATTTGTGTCTCCCACTGCTTCAGATTGTACTAATGTATAATTCCCGGCCTGTAGAAATTCCACTACACTCTGGGGAATGTTACTTCTATCGATGACTGCACGGGCACCTCGGTCCGGGTGACCACTACTCATACCTTGGTTATTGTTCACAGACATGGCTTTTAAATCAAATTACACAAAATATTTCTTCAAAATTTTCAAACTATGAGTCGACTTATTACATTATTCATTGAACTAGTCCAAGATGAAGTTAAACAAACCTTCATAATAAAACTTTTTAGATAGGTTTCTCTGGAGCTCGATCACACACACCTGTCCATAGTCGAGTCACGTGACCACTCCCACAAAAGGGCTTGTTTTAGAACAATAGAATCCTAAATCACTAAACATAGACAGTTAAACATGAAGATGTTTTGAGTCTAGTTTATCTTAGATAAATTTTGGAGTGTTTATTGACTACCACCGTTAGTCGGAGTTCGGTTGTCGATAACACAACGTTCAAGCGTAATGAGATCCTCGTCATTTCGAACCATTATTCTAGAATTACTGTCCTGGGTTTTCTTGGCGTAGATTTGGCCATCCCAGGTCCAGAACGCATGGATGTTGTTTAGATAGCGGTTCTTCTTTCAACTTAAATACCTAATTTCAAAAGAATTGTGTCGTTTAATTTTCTTTATTTTTTATCCACATAATAAAACAGTTGTTATGATGAAAGAATATAAAAAAATGACCGCGGAATTTTTGAGTAATTAGCCTTTCTATACCCCTACCCCCTAAAAAATGACTTTTTTCACAATTATATTATTAGACCGAAATCGAGCGGTAATATTTTTATAAAGAATATCTTATATATTGAATATCATAAAGTGTAATAGTCTGATAATATAAATTGTTATACCTGTTAATTTTATGTCATGATGTCACCGATTTGATGCTATACAAAGCTAAGAAATGGCACAAATAAGCCATTATTTTTCCTGGATATAATATCTGAAAAAATGAATATAGAAAATTCCGTGTAAAGATTCTACTTCAATTACCCTTTAGACAATCCATGATTTTATATTGTTTAAGCTGAAAAACATTTTATCAAAATCTATCTTTCCATCGTCAAGATATCTTAGGTTCAATAGTCGTATGAGGCACATATTCAAGCATAAATTTGAATTTGGCGCCAAAATTGTAACGATGAAAAGCGTCTACGTGACAACGATCGAAGTTGATAACTTCAACTTGATCACAACAATGTCGATAAAATCGATGTCATCATACACAACTGTATGTCTTTGTATGTTTTTTGATGAAATATCTGCAGATCTAATACATGTAGATATATATTTATTATCCGAAGTAAACTAAAACAGATTTTTGGATCCTCAATATAACCTATACGGCAAGCATACGCCTAAGAAAAAAATCTCTTATTCTGAATCCTCGATCTACGTTCAGCTCATTACTTAGACAGGAAAATATGCCTACATGTACATGTTTAGTTTCTACATCACAGATATAATACTGATGTTGACACTAGCCTTCATGTGCTTTTTCGTAAGATAGTATTTGATCAACTGAATGAGAGTACTTCCATGCATTTTCTCAAAACGGGAAATACAGGCATCATCTAATTACAGTAGTTAGGCCTATGTTTTACCGTACATGTATACAGTAAATAAAATCTTGTTTCCCGAACGTGTTAGTGCTTATTGAGGATCATATTAGCTAAACATGATACATTTAGACATCTACATACGCAATATTCATGAAATATACTAGCTTGTACATGTACAAATTGAACGAAAAGTAGGGGTGGGGCGATGGAGAGATGAAAATATTTCTGTATCTCTAGTTTTATACTAGAGTATTCGGCAAAATTGGAATATCTTGATTTAATTATGCATCTCCTTGAAACACATGTATATTAATTTAAGTGTGAAATATTCACAGTTTAACGGAGTTGAACTGAAAATATTTTTATCACTTGATTGCTATGAAATCCCATTTTATTCAGTACAAGATCAAGACCGTATCGGCATATATCAGTCCGTTTGTATGAGTTATGTAATTTGCATCTCAAAAGATACATGTAGCTTTATGTTATATTAGCCTTGCCAAATTAAAATATCTGACAATATTATTTTTTCTAGTAGGCCTATGTCGAAACTAGGTCCAACACCTACCGTACAAACTTTGATTTTCACCCGGTATCAAGCTTTCGGCAAACCGAACTAAGTACAATATCGACAAATACTTCGTTTATCGACTATACTATCCTGATTTTAACGTTAAAAGTTAAGATATCGTTAGACGGATAATCTATAGATCGCTATTCTTCATAATCTTAGTCACAAAAGATGTTTCATGTGCAGTTCCGAATGCACGCATTGACCCGAGGAGGTCCGAATGAAAGGCGCATTCGATCACTGTTCGGAACGTCCTTAACTCCCCCTATTTTTTATTATTCGGTTTTCTTTTTTTTGCACTGTATGGGGAACCAAGAAGGGACCCTAAACATTAAATAATGATACAAGTACTCAGATATACATCTGATATGCTAAATGTTTTCCAAATATACGTGTAAGCATGGCGGACATACATGTAGCCTCTTTTTAGACATTTCATGCTGAATATAAAACTGCATATGGGGGTATGAAAAATAAAAGTTTTAAAACATTTTGTGACCCTCGGGCAGAATATCTCGATCTTTCATATGAAGATATAATACATCTGAAGAGAAGCTTAAAAGCATACGATCTACATGAAAACAGACCCTGTTTGATTTATTTATGTTAGAGTTTTGTGGTCATATGAATTACTAAGATTGAAGGTGTGAGCCACTGTAATTTAGCTCTACTTGGCTCTCTTATTCTAGAAAGCAAGAGACGCATTTGCATGTCATCACTCACCTGCTACTTAGATATCTTTACTACAAACAATGTTAGAGTTCAGAAGACATGAAGCTTTTGACAGAAATTAAAGCCGAAAAAGAAAACGGAAAACAATATTTAAACTTAATACTGTATAACGGAAAGTAGTATAAGCCTTTTAGTAACATCAGAACTCGAACTGTCAACAAATGTAACAGAATAATAATTTAGCGATACATTTTGTAACATCCTTCTTGTTCTTAAGGGAAAGAAGGGTGACACTGTCCAGGGTGCTAACATAATAATTGTATTATCTCATTGTTAACCAACAACATGGTTGTTTGTATGTTAAATAGGTCGGAAGATTCCTGGCGTTTTTGAAAACGCGACAGATGTTAAAAAGATAAGAAACATTCATATTTGATTTTTTTTTATCTCATGTGGATTGCTACGTTAGATCTACGTCAACGAACATATTCAGGCGTGTTATGATGGGTGAGTACGAATCAGAATATATATACTTTCGGATTTTACCAAAGGACTGAATCTTCACTTCTTGCGCTGTTTGTCAGTCAGTGATAAGAAAACAAATGTTTATTTTACGTTGTTCAGTATCTTCTGTGCGAAACAGCGGAGAGTTTTTACTTCTGTTTTATCTGATTTTCCAGGTAGCTACAGATCCATTGCCTATTTGGTGGTGTTCCTGCTAAGTCTACAGTGTAAGTAGCTTTTTCTTTACTGTCTAATAGCTCACAAAGTAGGAACAATAAATGACGATTATTTCATCTATGTATCATGAAGCCCGACCTAATGGTTCTAAGTTGTTTTACACTATTTCCACAGCTACTAATGCCATACGATGTTTGAGTTGCACAGCTGTGTTACAGCCTTACTACTGTTCTGGAATTGAAACTTGCATTGACGGAGACGTAAGTATATCTTTGCATCCTCGATACTCCAGAGGTTCCGATCACTTACGATCTCTATACCCATGAACGATCTCATAGTAAAACTGTAGGTAACAGAACAGAACAGATAACTTAGTCCTTTGATTCACATTTAAATAACCGTATAACGGTACACTGTGGTTGACTCTGGTGTATTATATTACACACGTGTACATGTAACCTCTATGATGAGCTGTAAAGCCTAAGGTAGTAAAAGAATTGAATTTAATTGACTACGTGGCTTTGACGTTGGGCGTCGCTCTCTCTGCAGTCTTCAAAGGAATATTTTTGCCGGCCTGTGATGGTTCAGAGTTTTTTCTCTGAGTTGCTGTAAGTTTTACTATAAGATAGTCTAGGGGTGTAGATATCGTAAGTAACCCCTGGAGTATCAGGAATGATATCTTAGTGGAGATTAAATCAACTTGAATATATGCAATACTATCAATGACAAAACAAACCTTAACATGAAGTTTTATCGGTGAAAATGCATACTGTTGATAAACTTATTTCGCGTATATTGTATTTTGTGGGCGATCAAAATTCGCGAAAATAAATCGACGCGACAGAATTTCCACTGTTATTACGATGTAGTAATTTTTGTGTAAACCGCCAAATGTTATCGCCATGAAACGTGAAAATGATGTTTGGCGTGAAAATGATGTTGGGTGTAAAAATGTTGATGGACGTGAAATGTTGGGCGTGAAAATATTGTTGGGCCTAAAAATGTTGATGGGCGTGAAAATGTTATTGGGCGTAAAAATGTTGTCGGGCGCAAAAATGTTATTGGGCGTGAAAATGTTGTTGGGCGTAAAAATGTTGATGGGCGTGAAAATGTTGATAGACGTGAAAATGTTATTGGGCTTGAAAATATTTGGAGTGGAAATGTTATAGGGCGTGAACATGTTGTTGGGCGTATAAATGTTGTTGGGTGAGAAAATGTTGTTAGGCGATAAAATGTTGTTGGGCGTGAAAACGTTTTTGGGTGTGAAAATGATTTTGGGCGCGAAAATATTGATAGGCGTGAAAAATGTTGTTGGGCGTAAAATGCTGTTGGACGTGAAAATGTTATTGGGCGTGAAAATGTTGAAGGCGTGAAAATGTTATAACAGCTGACGATCAAAAGGTTGATCCTGATATGCGTCACTTGTACACTATCCTTAATTGTCGTCTGTTCTCTCGTGTATAAAAGATAGCGTTAACACATTTATATAAAAAATCAAATAGAATTATTCTTTTCAGGTATGTATTACCGAGTCATACAAAAGCAGGAATGGAGAAATATTGTATAACGTGGGCTGTTCGTCAGTACAGGTAAGTAATGATTTAAATCAATTTAAAAGTATTTGCCTTCATATAATTATTCACAAGACATTGCCCAAATTACAGTACATATGGATTCAGAAATGAGAGTTAACACTACGTCCAATTTATTTCAGAGATGTACATCGACTGCCCTGCGAAACCGCTCTTCTAAATTACATCGTAAAGACATCATCGGTACACATGTACATGACGTGTGTAAGGAGTGTTGTCATGGTGACCTATGTAACGCTGCAGGATGTGGTGCGGCAGGTAATTAATTTTACGGACAATTAAGTCGTTAGAAGGACATGATGTACTCTGTACGTCTAGTTAATGACGATGTGTCACGACCGTAAGGTATATTGATTTCAGGTCTGTCACTAAAAGACTTTGTAATGTATTGTAACGGCCAAGTGGTATGACCAAAACCGCTATAATTCAGGTAGCGTGTCTGACCGTTACATAGGTTGGGTATCATAAAGGACTCGACTAATGGTCAAGGAATATCTCATTGCAATCTATTATAAGTCATAAATGTTTCTTGTTAGGCATCTTATTCCACAGGGAACGTTTTCGTCCCAGCAGCTGCAACACCAATAAGTCATTTTAGTCTTCAATATGTGTCTAGGTTTCATGGAGTTGTCTGCCTTTGGACCATTAGGTACAATGTATTATAACAAACTTCAGTTACATAGGTATGAGATTTCAAGATTCTCATACTAAACAATCACTGTCACCGAGACTGTGATTCCTAATCAAATACAACCAAGAGTTAAATGAAGTTAAATAATTAAATTATGTTTGAAATATATTACAATAAACAGTGATAAATTTTGAAGATATATTCCTTTCTGAACACTCTCTCACAGTAGCTATTCTATGATTACATTACAACATTTCCTACCAAAAATGTACTATAACTCCAGCAATCTTCAGCATCTAAAAAATGTAAAAATAATTCCCTAATACTTCTGAATAAAAATTATCCTTATATAAAAATCTACCACTGGGTAATAATTATTATTTCCCTAAAATGATTCTATAGAGTCAGTACAGTAGAGTTGACTATACAATCCATTCCCAAATATGGACATAATAATCTAAGTTTCCTAGTTACGAAAATCCTATAAAAATACTGGAAAATTCACCACATTTAACACGTACACATACACTATACAATGACAAGACAACCGCATCGGGATCGGGGAAACACCTCTTACATCCCTAGCGGAAAGGTACACCGAGGAACATCACTAGACGTACTCACACCTTGACTCCCAAAGCAGAAGTGAAATCCCAACCCCGAAGTAACGGAACTTTGCTGGAGCGTTGCTGGAAAACTATAGTAACCACGCGAGATTATTTTATTGCTGGATTCTTGCTGGAAAAGGTTGCGTACACAATTTGTAACATTTGTATTATACGTAATAAATAAACACATCCTAACCTACAAAATTAGTTATAACTTGCATACGAACTATTCTTGCATCCGAGACTCTGCTATACTCGCTCGTACTAAAAATAGGAATATTTCACAAACGACAACTTGCGTACTACGTCATTTCCGGTTCACATTTCCTGTAACTAACCACGCTTTTTCTCAACGGATCGCTCATATTTTATCTGAATATCAGCAGATTACGATGCATTAAAGATAGGTATAAATTTACCAATGGTTGAATTACGTTTCCTAGTATATAATAGTTAATAATTAATCACAGATGTTCTGATATTCCTACAGATTTGAATAATATCGTAATAAACGTGACACATCACAGAAATTCAAGATCTCATCTTGTCACAGTATCAAGGATGTACAAAAAGTAAATCATTCCCTTACTTAACATGACTTGATCCTACTACATGTAATTTATGATTCTGTCAGTAAAAAATATCAGATTTTTTTTCAAAACATTTACCTGACTATTTCGTCTTTTGTGCAGTAGAGATAGCCGCAAGATAAGAATTTCAACATAATTTTGATCGACTATGTTCTGATGTGTCACTAATAGTAACTCATTGATTTCGAACCTAACAACCTTGCTAGTTTGCCTTTTTTCATAAGTATATCGTTCGTAAGCCTTGCGTGGTTTTAAGGACATGATCATTTACAGGATTCCCGCTACAAAGAGGTCCAATCTGCTTAAACTGTCCACAGTCACATGACCCCGCTAGATGTGACGTCATATCTGTCTGCCGTCAAGGAGAGGTAAAACGTTCTACATTTCTATATCACGATTTACGGGAAACACTAATTTTGTTTCATTATAAATGATGTAGATTCGATAATATTTATAACAACTACTGCTGATAATTACAAATCAAACCCAAAGTTATATTACCGTCTAGTCGGTCATTTAGACGGGGACAAATCGCGATTTTAACAAAAAAGGAGAAAACAAAACCAGAGATTTTAAATTATCTTGATTAAATTATATGTACCATAACTGGGCGATTTTTTTCTTCGTTAATCTATTGCAAACCACAGAAGATTTGATGAACCAAGCAGTGAAAATCATAAAAAAACTTCAGATGTCTTACATTGTTTACATGTTCTATGCGTCATATATATTTAGATGAAAACGTTCATGCAGAAATCACTGAAGATGTTTAATGAAATTATAGACCACAATTTGGCTTCATTTCACTGTAGATGTTCATGTAATGCTTTTTGGCAGTACTGCTGAAAATCATTTTTTGTTCTTATTTGTACTTGTAAAATTAAAACTAATGAATTAAAATTACTATAATTCTCAAAACGTTGTTAGCTTTTGATGTTGAAAAGCATATTAAAAGCTTATATTGGTTCGTGAGCATGAAAAATACGCCACAAAAACCTTTTAGGGTAAGGGTGAGGGTACAACGTCTCCAAGTACGCCACATATACCTTTTAGGGTAAGGGTGAGGGTACATTTTCTCCCAGTACGTCACATATACCTTTTAGGGTAAGGGTGAGGGTACAACTTCTCCCAGTACGCCACATATACCTTTTAGGGTAAAGGTGAGGGTACATTTTCTCCCAGTACGCCACATATACCTTTTAGGGTAAGGGTGAGGGTACATTTTCTCCCAGTACGTCACATATACCTTTTAGGTCAAGGGTGAGGGTACAACTTCTCCCAGTACGCCACATATACCTTTTAGGGTAAGGGTGAGGGTACAACTTCTCCCAGTATTTCGCGGATTAAAGTTTGGAGGTCATAGCGATGTCCCGTGTAATGACAAAAATATCACCACTTCAAAAATAATCGGCTGGATGGTAAAAGTTTTTCTTGTTGAAGGTTTGCCACATTGAGGAAGTTTCCATTTTCGGCGACATATTTTATAAGACAAGCTGTGCTCGGCAAAATGTAAGTAGTGCGCGACGCTCAAAGTTTTCGACATCTATTTTGAGACTTTATAGGTATTTATCGCATACGTAGTTACATGAAATAGTTCTCAAGCCTGACATTAACCTACAATACTGGATTGTTTTATGTTTTTTATCTTCTTTGTTCTATTAACATATCTGGCTTGTATAGATGACATTCAGTAATAAACAGTAGAACTCGGTTTAATCCACGATAATATGTTCTACACGTGCAGGCTGTGTTGTCCTGGGTAAGGCAGAGAAATCTTACTCTCATCGGAGGTGCAGATAACTCTGTCCGATGGGGTAGAATACTGATATCTATGTGTTAAGGTTACTTACCTTGTTGTTAATTAATTGCATATTGATAAAGCTTATAAATCACTACTTCATTTTATTCCCTTTCAGTTATCTCCTAATCGTTATGATGATGATCATCGATTACAATATGTATTTGTAATGACATTCATTTATTATGCTGAAATATTATTATTTCATCTTTTATTCTCCCACTATTAAAATTGCTTTTCTTTTGTCCTTTTGATCAGGTGACCAGTCTTCATTTTCTACAACAGAGAGTACGACGAACAGTGAGTAAACGTCATCTGTATGATGTTTAGTAAATGGGTCTCCCAGTGTAATAATATTTCCTTTGGATTACTAATACAGATACATTTTATGCGTAAGGTTATATGATGTGAAAATGTTGTTTTATTCGTCAACTTCACTTAAAAGACATTTTTACATCTACATGTGTTAGACATAGTACTTTTAAATCAGTTAAGTTTTAATAGATAAACTTATTGTTTTTCTTTAATGTATGCTTTTACTTCAAGGAGTCTGCAAGGCAAAACCCAATCAGTCAAAATATGTAATCAAGAAAGTGATAATTTAATAATTTTATAGGCAAAGAATCAAAGCAAGCTGCATTCTGCTTGAGTGCAAAGACGTTTTCGATTGTTTGTTTTGTAGGTAACATGTGACATTAAAAACCAACGTTTGTTATAAAATAATCTATTGTTTTGTCTCACTATATGTGTTACCTGCTTATTTATCGTTACTTCCACATTCTACTCGAAAAAAGGTTTCATCAACAACAGCGAGTACAACGCACAGTGAGATTTAAATGGGATAACTACATTTGACAACTTTGCAATAACCTTATATATTTTAACAGACGTCCGTTTTACATGTAGTGGAAAACAAACATACGTAAAACATATGTTAAACATACATTTAACGCATGTTTTTTTTCAAACGTACGTAAAACTCATAGTTTAAATATACGTTTAACGACTGTTTTTTTCAAAACATACGTTGCACTATTTGCTGTGTACGGCCATAGACCCTGTATAAGACTTGTAATGTGTTTGAATGTATGAAGAGGGCACCAAATATAACTAATGGCCTTCATTAAAGGTCACGAGTTTGTTAACATAGTATAAAAATATGTATTAACGGCTCCATATAAATAGATAATACTAGGTAAAATGTCAGGTGTGATCCTTCAAGGTCACATGAACAAATATACATATAACCTCCTCTCTCAAAAAAAAGAGAACAACCACGTAGTAATTTGTCTTTCCTTGAATACTATATATATATATATATATAAGATATTTCTGGTACGTTGATTTTCTTCTTGGTCTAAAGTGGAACTTAATACTTCTTCTTGAAATGAATTGCAATATGCATGTTTAATATACATCTTAAGGTTATTCGATTCAGTTGCCACCTGTACAACTACGACTGTTTCATTGACCCCGCCTCCATGTCTGCCAGGATGGATAACATCTCCCCAAAAGTGCTACTATGTATCTACTACTGCAGAAAAAACGGACTGGAATACAGCCAAAGTGAGTTTATATCCCTGTGATGTCCAAATTGAGCAGTGGCGTAGGAAGATGAAACTTAATGGGCGCGGGGGGGGGGGGGGGGGGGCAAAGGTCCTCAATATTTTGTAACTTGCGCCCTGCACCCACAGAAGATACTTTATAACGTTACATATAATCCTTGTATACATCTATTGACCGTGGAGTCACTTACAGGTAATTAATAAATACGTGTGACCACCGAGATTTTGGATGTTGGGGTCCAGGGATTATTCCACGGGGAAAATATTACGATTTAGAATAGCTGAGATGAGTTTTACAATATATTCTGAAGATTTTAAAGCGTTCTTAACACGGTAATTTTTTTATTCAAAGTTTCCCGCATTTGGAAATGATAATTGTGAATGTCGTCATACCATTATGCAACCCTGCTCGATCTGAACATACCGGATTCACACCATCGGCACATTATTGTGTAACTCAAAATAATAATGAATAAATTGTCTTTCTAAGACATATAAACAAAGTAGTCTTTTAAGAGATATTTTTTGAAAAAGTATAATCCATTGATGGACATTTTCAGTCTAGTTCGTGTGTATTAAATTTTCATTTTTAAAGGTTTGAATATTACGAGCTTGAACGTTTAGGAAACGCACCGAGCAGCGGAAAATTTTCTAAAATGAAATACGAAAATGTGCAGGATGCAGACATGTACAAAATGTAGGTGAATAGAATAACATATAACTGAAATATAAACAACTTTATATTGAGACAAATTTTCACATATCAAGCTAAATGCAGAATTGGCGCAAATTGATTAGAAGGTAATGAGTTGTCATTTTCGCTTTTGGTTACTTCTGATTAACTGCCTCTTGAGGTAACGACATGCAAAATGCGTTTGTATCATGATACTATATCATGCATAATCCTCTTTTTAATTATTGATTACAGTGTATAATATTAAGCAGTCACCAGCAATCAATCACCCTGTATAATCATGTCTGTAATGTTGGAAGAATAACTCTCTCTCAAGATGGCTGTCACATAACTGATTTATTGCATTTACGCGGGAGTCGCTTATGAACACAAAACAAAACAATGACAGGGCCGCTTAGGCGCTTAAAATAGAAGTCAATATGTTACATCTCCCTTTTTAGCACTTCAGTCTGAATTTAATCATTTAACCATAAATGCAATTACTTAATACATTTGTGAACCATTTAAGGAACATTTGAACACTTTAAGAACCCTTTTAACACAATTCTAACTTTAACGGAAAAAAGAAAACACTCTTTCTTAACACTGTCAGTCAGTTAGCAAGATCATAGCCATCCAGGTGCTTTGGCGTGTGGATAACCCTTCCAGATCTAGTCGTCCTGGTGGGAGGTCCTTGGGGTGCCGGTGCTGGTGGTTCACAGCATTGATCAACAGATTCGAACTGACATCCTGGAGTGTTAGAGTCAATGTTCGGATTTTTGGACACAATTGGAGTGTTGGTGTCCAAATACGCTTCAGAGTCATTATAGACTTGCGGTGTGATGCTGACGTTAGACTTCCGCAGGAATTTACGATTGCGACTGAATACTTTCCCGCGTGGCGTTTTTACCAGATATGACCGAGGTGTCTTATCAACACCTTCGACGATTGCCGGCGACCATCCTTGGTCGGTTTTCAACTGAATCGTCTCCCCTGGTTTTAGCTCGGTAACACTTTCGACTGACGATCATAATATTTTTTCTGAGTCATTTGTCGTTGCATTAGGGACGACTGCTGATTTGTAGGTTTGACCGATGGATCTAGAATGTTCGTGGCCATGGGGATGGTTCCCCGTAATTGACGATTCATCGCCAGTTGAGCTGGTGACAAGCCTATTCCCTCGATCGGTGAAGCGCGGTAGTCCAAAAGTGCAAGACTAATGTCAATCTTACTGTCCTCTGCCTTCTTCATAAGATTTTTGATGGTTTAGACACAACGTTCAGCTTGACCGTTTGATTGGGGGTATTTAGGACTTGAGGTCCTGTGTTCAAATCCCCACTCCGTGGCGAAATCTGCGATCGTTCGTGATGAAAATTGAGGACCATTGTCGGAGAATACGATTTCCGGGATTCTGTGCCTTGCGAATATGGACTTGAGAGCGGCAACTGTAGCACTGCTCTGTAGGCTATGTAGATGAACAACCTCCGGAAACTTTGAATAGCAGTCAACACAGAGGAGATAGTTCTTCTCGTGAAACTCAAACAGATCCACACCAACCTTCATGAATGGACATGACGTTGGTTCATGAGGGATAAGTGGTTCCTTCGTGTTCGCCTTTTGGTATTTGGCGCAAATTTCACATCGCAACACAATATCTTCGATTTCGGAATTGAGTCCGGGCCAGAATACTAACTCGCGAGCACGCTGTTTGCATTTCACAACACCTAGGTGTGATTCGTGAATTTTCAGTAACGTCTCGCATCGTAGGGTTTTCGGAATGACAATTCGCTGACCTCGGTACACTAATCCATCGATTACGCTCAACTCGTCGCTGAATGTTGAATATGGCGACAGCTCGGGCTGTTTCGTTTCCGGCCATCCGTGTTCTATTGCAAGTATAAGTCTCTGGAGAGTCTCATCCTTCGCCGTTTCGGATTTTAGCTGCGTCAGCTTTTCTGGTGTAACACTTAACGTTGTGCGGTTTTCGAGTGTTGCCACTTCGAGTTCCTCGTCAATGAGGTTTTCAGGCATTTCTGGGAGGTAAGCTCTACTGAGAGCATCAGAGATGTACATTTCTCTGCCAGGCTTGTAGACTAGTTCTATGTCGTACCGTTGCAGGCGCATAAGCATGCGTTGCAGACGAGGAGTTGTCACATGAATCGGCTTTTTATGTATCGCGACTAGGGGCTTGTGGTCTGTTTCGATGGTCACTTTTCGACCAAAGATGTAGTGATGAAATTTTTCGCATCCGTATACAACCGCTAACATTTCACACTCTATCTGTGCATAACGTATTTGTTTTTCAGTGAGGGCTCGAGATCCATACGCGACCGGTTGACCTGACTGAAGTAGGACTGCGCCAAGCCCTTTTGAGCTGGCGTCGACATTGGCGGTGACCTCTGCTCTGACATCGTAGAATTTAAGAACAGGTGCCTGTGTAACGAGAGTTTGTAAGTGTTTATAGGTTTTTTCCTGGTCTGGGCCCCAGTTGAATTCAATGTCGTTTCGGAGTAGAATCCTCAATGGCGCGGAAACTTCGGATTGGTTAGGAATACATTTCCCAAGATACTGCACCGCTCCTAAGAATCGCCTTACACCATTTTTGTCAACTGGTCTGGGCATTTCCCTTATTGCCCTGACCTTCTCGGGATCAACTTTCAAGCCGTCCTTACTGATTGTGTGTCCCACATACCTCACCTCGGTTTTACGGAGTTCACATTTCTGTTTGTTGAGTTTTAAGTTACGTTCACGTGCTCGTTGTAACATTAAACGTACGCGTTCGTCGTGTTGTTTGTCATCCTCGCCCCATACCAGGATATCATCAACAACGCACTCTACACCTGGGATACCTTCGACATTTTCAGTCTAGTTCGTGTGTATTGAATTTTCATTATTAAAGGTTTTAATATTACGAGCTTGAACGTTTTAGGAAACGCGCCGAGCAGTGGAATATTTTCTAAAATGAAATACGAAAAATGTGCAGGATGCCCCTTTTTTCTTTCAAATGTGCATTTTTAGAACAGTTCACTCGGCGAAAATAGGGGAGGGGGGGCAAAAAAAGACATGTAGGTGAATAGAATAACATATAACTGAAATATAAACAACGTTATGTTGAGAAAATTTTCATTTATCAAGCTAAATGCAGAATTGGCACAAATTGATTCGAAGGTAATGAGTTGTCATTTTCGCTTTTGGTTACTTCTGATTAACTGTCTCTAGAGGGAGAGACATGTAAAAATGTGTTTTATCATGATACTATATCATGCATAATCCTCAAAAGCAATTCATTCACCCAGTATAATTATGTCGGCCTATGTGAATGGATATCTTTAACAAATTTCTATCTTTATGTTTCTATGCTGCATGCATCTATCATTACTTCATGCGGCTGTTGTTCTTTTATTCCTTCTTTCTTTCTTAGCTGTGCTTATCTTTTCTTTGGGTAACCTTGCTTATCTCTTACCATGCCCAACAAAACGGTAATGATTCTTTTGACCATTGCTGTCTTCTCTACTTCAGCTCATTCCTAATGTTTTACATTGTTCTCACATCATATTATAACTTCGTCATTTTATTATAATTTTGATTTGCTAACATTTGTCATAGATGTGTCTACGTCTACCTTCTTCCCATCGCCTTGCCTTACTACCCATGTTCAGCACAATGTTTTTCTGACTCAATCATCGCGTGATTTGATATTTATCTGTTTTATAGTGCGTTTAATCTTCGCTTCAGACTCGCTGCATTGACATGGGAGCAAAGCTTGTTGAGATAAAAACCGACGAGGAAGGTTATTTCCTTAACCGATCCATGCCAAGTTATATTGGTGAGTAAAATGAGCTGTTGGTGTATTAATTACAAGAACTCAAAGGGTCATAATGGTCACCTGGCGTCTTTGGCAACAGTCAAATAGGAAATGAATTAGATATGGTGTCATAGTTAACACCTTCCTGTTCGGGTGCTTTTGATCTGCTAAATAAGTGAGATTAGCACTTTTTTGTATATCTTATATTCCAAACGTTGGCTGCATAGAACCATAAAGTGTTATGCATCATTGATTAGTATATCACCTGAATTTCATTTTCCTAAATATAGTTTTCACCTTTGACCTTTATGGTAGTAAAGGTCAAAGGTCAAAGATCACCAAAATCACCTTTTTATTGAAAAAAAATCATCATTTTGCTTTTCTGGATCATTTACCGGGCGGAACAACAACACAAACTGTATATTTGAAGATTCAATGTAAACTACAGATAATTCTGAAGATAATCCTATGAGATAGCCCATTAATTACGATCAACAAAGTTTTGGCAAAGAGATTATCAGTGTGACCTTTGAAGAAAATAGCAGCTAAAATGACAATATTGGCAGCAAAATCATGTATTGATTAAGTAAGTAGTTACACATAACATAGTAAAACCTTGGATTGATAAAGATATGAGTTACCTACGGTAATTGAAAAATCAAAGTAGTATAAAGAATAAAATACATGTATATAATATTAATATTATTATATATGTACATCGGCAAGACACAAGGGAGGTAATTCATATTCTTGCACACTACTCATTGTTTTGGAGGAAACGTTTGCATTTACTCCCAATTTGTCATGAACTTGGAACATGAAAGATGGTGTAACACCTTCGTCGTAAGACTTTGTTTCCATTCATAATACAGAGCTGACATGTTTATTTTTACAAGTCGACATAAAATGTATATAGTATGTACATGTATATATTAAACGGGAGATTACTTTTGGTATTAATTGAGAAGCAGAAGCAATAAAAGTTTTGTTGTAAGAACATTTTAATCCCGTGGGAACGTTGGAGATCTATGGTTACGACCAATTGTTATGTATATGTTTGCATGAGTATACACTTCAACACATATCATAAAATAAGCATTGTCAAAGCATTGCTGAATAGTATGTAGGCTTAACTCATACATATACTACTAGAGTGGATCCAGGAATGACGGTATTTACTGGTTTTTTTTAGCCCACCATCTGATGATATTGAAATCGCCTTTCGTCCGTGGTCCGTCCGTGCTTCCTTCCGTCCGTCCGTTAGTTAACCATTCTTGTTACCGCTATTTCTCAGAATGATCTAAGGGATCTTCTTTCAAATTTCATATGTAGGTTTCCCTAGGGCCCTAGCTGTGCATATTGCATTTTGGGACCGAACGGTCAACAAGATGGCCGACCGGCCGCCATCTTGGATTTTGATATCGAAAAGCAGCGAAAAAGATCCCTCTGCCATATGTCAGACAAAGACCATTTTTTGTGGGCGGCAAGATCCATCTAGAATCATTTGTTTCTTTGTAGGAAAGGAAAACACGTGATTAAACAGTACCGACATTCTGATAACCAGTACCTACATATGTATATCGTTAGTTGACATCTTTGTGACCGACAGGTTTCTTATTATTGTGGTAAGAGCGAGATAATGCACGACCAGAACCGGTTCAAACCCGGGACCATCCGAACTCTTCCCGGATGCTCTACCAATTGAGCTGCTTGGTTGTCGGCTATCGATCCGATCCAGAACCATTACATTAGTATTATCTCCTTCCTTTTCACTCATCGCCCCTCAAAGATTCAACATACTAACCGGGGTTTATTATATTCGCCTTTTTAGATTCCGAGACACTCCAAACACTATCCTGATGCTCTACCAATTCAATTGAGCTATATAAATAATATATATATTTCAAACAGATGAGCCGAAGCTCAGCATAATAGAAAGCCGGAGCAAATGGAAAAAAATACTCTTGTGTTATAGATTAAGAGGGAAAACATTCTTTTTTATGCCATGATATATATATGATAAGCAACTAAGTCAGGTTCTGATTTTCTGTGCATGTATGAATTTGACTCAAATTCAATTCAAATCACTACATTTACGAATTAGTATCAATCAAGTGTTGTATTCATCTAGATCCAAGAGAAAACCGTATGTTTAAGAAAATAGCCGCTGCCCTTTGTTCAGTTCCTTAGAGCTGTGTAACCATTTATAATCACATGTACACATTAAACATTAAATCGTTTTATTTACTGTTAACCGTTTTCATATGGATGTTGTCGATCAATTGTGAGAAGCATTGTTGTAAATGATATCTATAAATATAAACCAAACTCTTTATATATTTCATTACAGGCTGTTATTGCAAAAATGATTTGTAATCTGTTTTCTTTTTTTTTAAAACTATGTAGCAGAGTCATCCATGATATCTCTTTCTCCGACATCCTTTCAGTTTTCATTTGGTTGTGTAAAATAGTGGAAATGACAGATCTGACTTGTAATCAGTATGACTTAATTATATGTTTATGGAGTTATGAACCACAAGATTTCTAGTATATAATCTATATTTTACATATGAACCACAAGACCACAGGGACCTGACAAGAACATTTTAACCAACAGTATACATATATATATTATAGATACTATAATATGTATGTACAGTTGGTTAAACATTTTCGTGCCAGGTCCCTGTGCACAAGACTACATTTTTTATACTGATTCTGATACTAGAGTCAACATTTTAAAGCAAACAGATTAAGAGAGCATTATAATGTATATGCATATGAACAATGTATATACATATAATTATAATGCACCGGTCGTCACTCACAAAAAAAGGCGATTTGATTTTACCGACCAAAACGTGTATTACAAATAGTTCGTATGTCAATCTATTACGAATAGTTCTATATTCATCCTATCCTAAGACTATTTCAAAACGGATCCAGAGCCCCTGTTAATTTGTGCACGAGGTCTACATGTACATGTACACGTACGTACAATAGAACTATGGCTATCACGACTTACCCGTCACAACTACGTACATGTACACTGTACACGTATTACCTACGTGTGCTGCACATGTACCTGCTACTAGTCCCGCTATTTCACATATTTAAGTAAACAAGTTGAAATCTATCCGTTTCATAAAATGTTTGATGATTGAACTGGTTTCAACGACGTCTAAACCTAACATTAATTGCTAATGCTTCAAAAATTGATGAGTTTATTATGCATCGTTTCTATGGACGCTCAAGGACAATACTATAGATTGATTTTTTCTATACATGTACAAAATTTGAAGTACTTTCACAGACGCTTTAGCTTAAGGATTATTTTCAGTGGTAATAATTACCTATAATTCCATCAAAAAGGAGTTTCCGGGGCCGCAACGTTGACCGTCCGAGGTCAGAATCACCGTAATCTCACATTTAACATCCCATAATATGAAGGCGATGATATTTTCAGATTACATAGTGTATTTTGAGTAGTTTCTTTAAATTCTATATCTGTAATCTTCAGCAGCATTACATATATATACCGGTATATCTATTTGATTTAGATAAACAATCATCCAATGTGCTTCTCCAGGATCATGATCATAACGTTACGATAAACGTAAATGAAACGTAACGTCATAATGTTACACATTTGTAAGTAACGTCGCGAATTTTCGTTTGAGTAGGGTAAAGTAAAATCGCGATAATTTCGTTTCAAGAAAACCAATTTTCAAATCTAAAGCTGATTTGTAAAGGACTTTGTCTGTGGCATTAACACACTGTATTTTCATGAAGTTATAATCTTAACTGATATATATATTCCAGCTCTGAATACATAAAAACGTTAATTTTTAACGAAAAACATCGCATATGTTTTTCATTTGAGAAAATTTTCTTTAAAATAATAAAATAAATATGAATAACATCTTTTTCTTGCTTGCAATCTAAGCTTTTCAGTGATATATGTCATTTCAACACTGCAATATCTCATATTTACTTTCCGAGCGGTTTTTTCACGAATAACGCTGGCAAATTTAACGGCATTTTCGGCACTTTTTAACGGACGTTTTTTTGACGGAAACTTACAGCGCACTAATTCATTCTAGCAAACCAACTTGTGAAATTTATATGAACATAAAATAGAGAAATCACTGATTCCGTTGATATAAATATTTGGTTTCTACGAGGAATATAAAGGTTAATGTGACGCCTTCGAACTTGGTAGATGACGTTATCAAAGTCATATCGGTACAAATGTACCGATGCGAACGGGAAGGTGTTAATCTTTGATTTATGAACGACCCAAAAATAGCACTTGTTCGTGCCAATATCAGGATTATTTTTGATAAGTTTAAACTAAATCGCATTTTCGTCGTGACTATGTCAGGATCATTTCAGGCAGATATTGAATAAATCGCAGTTTAACTTGACAAGAGGTTCAAAATGTGTTTTCAAAATAGCGACCATTGCGGCTATCGTGGATTTAAAGATACTCAATTATTCATAATTGAAGTTGAATCGTGTTTATATATCTAAAATAAAACAATACATAATATAATTCCATTTGCTGTTGTTAGCGCAATCAGTAAGTCATTCTCTATGGGGCATATATATAGTGCCATGGTTTTTTTCAGAATGCAATTAATTATCCTAAATACTTCTATTCTGAAGTAGAATAAGAAGCTAAAATATTTTCGTTGCCGAAGAAAAGGCTAATTCGTCTGCTCCTTCTATTTATAATAGATAAAAAATACAATTCATCGATGGTGTAGCACCTCTTATATATTGTATAAGATATAGATGTACCATTTCTGGTGCGACGCTATAGAAGACATACATTGAATCCCCTCATTCTTTATTGCGATTGATTCGTGTTATGTTTTTACCTTTTTATTTCTTTTTTAAATACACTGATTTCCAGGAAACGACGATAACTCTAATTGGAGTGTGGTGTTTATCGGATACAGATGGAATAATGACTCACATGAGTGGGTGTTTGACAGTAATAATGAAGCAGTTAATATGACAGTCAGATCATGGGGAAACGATTATGCGAGCTACTACGCAGACTATCCTTGCGAATGCACTGAAAAATACTATGATTTCCAAATGATGCCGTGCAAGTGCACAGTTTACAATTTATTCTACATATGCGAAATTGTACGATAGACGATTAAATCGATTTTTGACAAAGCTTCATAGCGTGCATATTTAAATAGATTTATTATCATTATTGATGAAAGTAACTCACTTCACTATATGGATTTACTTTCCATATATTGATGTGAGCATAAAGATGTTTTATTTCTTCAAATGATTATACACGAGATCAGAGTGTTTGTAGTGGGTAATTGTGTAAGAATAATCTTTTACCAAAATTATTGTTTACTAAAAGTATATGGTGAAAGGTTTTCATAAATGACTGTGACACATGTTACTATTTCCAATTGATTTCATGTTCATTGAAATATGTATTGTTCATAAAAATGTCTAAAGTATTTATATCAAAATGCATCAATGTCGATATGTTAGATGTTGTGAGAGGGGGTGGGGATCTTAAAAGAACTGCCAGTACGAAGCAAATGTAAGTTGTTATCATATAAAATCATGGACACCATTTCTTTAACAAATGTCTACAACAATGCAGTTTTCATTTGTATTCAGAATTGTTTTCAAGATGGTGTTCGTGGCGACATTATTGAATTTCAGATAAACTCGAAAAATAACAAGACTTTGTCGGGATCATGTAAAAATGCTTTTTGACAAGTTTCAGCTCAATGCCACTAGTGAAACTTCAGAAGAGCACGATTTCTATAGGTCGTCCTGACCATTCTGAACTTAAATGTAATTTCAAGTTGTAGGTTATTAATTTATGTCGTAATATCACCTAAGTCATGCGTATGACGAATATTTTCGAAAATATGAAAAAGCTCGTCAACATGAATTATTTCAACAAATTTTGATTTTAATTGAATTGTAAAAGTTATCGCTTTCCTCTTCATTAATAGTATTACTATACGACCTGTGAGTGGTTTTACAATAGTTAATGATTACCTCTCAGAGCACCTTTGCTATTCGTCCGCTATCTCCAAGCATTAATCATTAATTTTCGGTAGTAATTCACGTAGAAAAACTCAAACATCAGATTTGGTACATGCAGATGTTAAAAGGATGGATATGATGAACAATTGATAATGAAAACAACAAATGAACAGTTTTAACATTTAATGCAAATTTAAACTTCACATCTCACATCGCATGCTTCTCTCATAAATATACGGGGGCTATCACTTTTCCCTATGAATTTAATTTTTGTGAGGGAACAATTTGCTTAAATTGAAAGACAAAAATATAAACATATATTGAAACAGTTTAACGAAGGTAAAAGATCAAGAAAATCCACGCCAATAAATCAACAGATATAGAGATATTGAAAGTGATTTGTTCAATACAATAGCTACATTCTTTAATAATACAGTCATTTGGTAATGTTTGTAATTATCAGTTTCCTCTTGCGTATCAAAAATTCAATTCGATAATTATATTAATTAATAAGATATGATTTAATTATAAACAGACCAACAGCTGGTAACGTTGTCAAAACAAATATATCGCAAATTGCTGCAAGCGCATATACAAACAGGGACAATCCTTAGAGCCGTGATAAAACTAACTTTGATATTCTATTAATTGAACTAATTACGTAAACAAAATCTTGATATTATTTATCACCTCTTTACTATTAGCTTTAGCAGGGTTCGTTATGAACTAAAATCCCTCGTCACCACACGTAATTTAAAATCAATTTTCTTTTGTCTAATAATGACTTTTTGTCTAAATATGTATACAATGATTAAACACAAGAGGTTGATATATAGCAATCGTTCCAGTATAATTCACAAGGCCCATGTTTTGATTGCCTCTCTCTGAAGAAGGTTACACAATGCTGTGGGTATTATAAAAATAGAGAATCACGGTGTATAGGTTTTAATCTATAACATATAATTCCTTTGCTTCATTCTATCAGTACTGATTGATTATAGATCAGAATTGATGCATAGCATGCAATAGACATATTTATTTTGACTTGGGATTCATATCAATTTAGATAATCGATAGTGATGAAAGTTTCTTTCCAAAACGTACGCCATACTAATGTCAAAATATGCGCTCCAATTTGCTGCAATCAGCTAACTCGTATCTATTAGATTATCTTTATCTGTTTTTCTGCATCACATTGAAACAAATTATCATAAAACGTGGAGGAGAAAAGCGTCCATGTGACTACCTAATACTCTGGATAATGAATTCAAATTATATTGGTAATGTCAATATAATATCTTACATTTCCATTTGCTCGGGACTAACACTATATAACCTTGCAAAACAGAAAGAGAATTTATGAGATCATAATCTCCTATAAGTCCCGTTGGTATAGTGATATGTTTAACATACATTGTGATTTAGTTCTGAACTACATCATGATGTAATGACGCAGGTTGGCTTAAAAATAACAGAAAACGAAAATATAAGCTAGCGCGCGTTATTCAATTTGTCTGCAATCCTGGGAGAATTATAGGACCATAAATCCATTAAGAAGGCAATTTAATGCTTAAATATTCTCTTCTACTTTTAAACTTTACAGCAACATATACTATATGAAACCATAGACAATATCACTCGAACAGAAATCTAGCAATAGCATTCGTTTTTCTGGAAGAATTAAATGTAATTCAATTCAAATTTGGATGAAATCATAATCAAATATGACGATCAAGGTTTCTACTGTAGTGAGATTTTACATTTTATATGCGTTGTCTATCCTACACCTATTTTTGTATACATGCATATTACAACATATTTATGCTGTTTCTAAAATGGGAAAACATTAGATCATCTGATTCGTATTTTAAAAGACAAATCAGACATAATTGTGAATCTATGGCAAAAATATTTCGCATCGAGTAAGACAAGACTTCAGAGTTTTGAAATATTGTATAAATGGACAGATGTCTTCATGAAAACCAACTTTAACCATTTTAAAAGCTTTCAATACAGTAATTATTTATTCATTTTTATCCAAATCTGCAATTTGAATCCCTTTAAAGCAATTTCTTAAAAATAAAAAATAAGCTAGCTAACCAATTGTTGTTAGTAATTCGAGGCACAAAAAAACAAAACAAAAAAAAACAACAAAAAACACAAAAACACATACAGGGTACATGTATCCAAAACAAAGAACAAAGCACAAATACAAAACAAACAATTAAAAGCAAAATATTAAACAAAAACAATGAATAGATAGAAACAACCACCATTATTTCATGAACACAATTAATTACAAATAATAAAAATAAAACAATCCATTTTAAATCCTTTCCCACACAGAAAAAATAAACAATATAAGGCATCATACGATATACATGATTTTTCTGTGCGTTTGAATGAGCATAATTCATCACACCTTATTGGTTTCAATAGATTTCTTAAGGAACATTGATATATCAAAATTTTCAAAATCAAAATCATATTGTAAGATCTTGAACTTTCGAAATATCAGAGTGAAGTGGATCACTTTTCTCCTGGTTTGTTGGGACGCTTTCTTTTTGTGAGGCCTTGATTTTCTTACCTTGACAATTACTCAAAATCAAAAGTCCTGTTAGTTCCAAAACTTCAAGTAAACTCAAAATGGAGATACCGACCCAGAGTCCGAGTTGACCGCCGATGTCACTGACTAAGTTGATAACCTACAAAAGGGTAATGAAGGTGTTGTAATGCGGCATATCCCAACCTAAATCATTCATGAAAAAACCTTCATGTAAAAGATAAAAATAAATCCGTTTTACTAGCAACACAGAAACAATATATCAAGTCAACAAAAGAAGAGCATTTGACTAGAAATTAAACAGAGTATGACCATGCATAATCTTAGTAAGAGGACAATGAAGTGAAATTGATCTCAATGTAAGATGACTTGGCATTGATGCCGTTTTCAGATCATTTTTGAAATATCCTTAAATGGTGCCGCATTTTACAATTACATGTTTTGTATCAATCTACATATGTCGATATCGCTGTACCGTAAAGTAGGCGAATTTGACCTAAATTTTAAGATGAAAAATCTTATCTTGAAGACAGGAGTCCCAGACCCGAAGACATGTTGCCTAATGACTATATAACGACTTGAATGTCCTTGCTGAGATGACTCTTTCATATGTGGATATGAAAGGATAGGGATATTCTACCCGAGGGTCACAAAATGTTGTAAAACCCGAGGCTTGCCCAGGGTTTTACAACATTTTGTGATCCCGAGGGCATAATTCTATATTATAAGACTCTTTCATATGTGGATATGAAGGATAGGGATATTCTACCCGAGGGTCACAAAATGTTGTAAAACCCGAGGCTTGCCGAGGGTTTTACAACATTTTGTGACCCCCGGGTAGAATATCCCTATCCTCTATCCACGTTGAAAGATATTTTCTCTCATACTTCGACATTTAATTGCTTTTTTACTTACTACAACTTTTCGCCATTTTGAAATAAATTCTAAAACAAAGTTGAATGCAAATAATGTCTCCAAACATGATAATTGGTATATTTTCAACGCAAATTCTATTGGATTGTATCTGTTAAAGTAAATACTGCATAGTTCTGAAAAAATGTTAAAATTGCTACCGAGGAAGAGAAATTTTTAAGCTGTAACGTCACTAAATTTATTGCATGGTAGCCATGCCAATACCGCCTCAGGCGGCATGAAGTATGCCCTGACCAGCCAGAATTCACACATGTAGGATATAGAAGAATATATAGGGCATTGATTTCTTTTATGTTAACCATTGCTTGGTGTAATGCAAGCAATTCCTCTAAGAATATATTCTATGGGGAGCGCCTATGTTAGAGAATTGCTCCATAACAAGCATGGTTATTAACATAAAAAACGAATCCAATCCCTATATTTACACTCACACGACTTTTAGTTATAATTTTTATGCAATAAATCGTCATTTGAAAGTGACGTAATTATTCAATAAAAGTCGGTCAAAAGTGTGAGGAGCTTACTCAATTGAACAGCGAATGATGACGCTTCACGTAAGGTAGAATTATTTCATCCGCGAAGACAAAAAAGTTCATAATAATATTTTAGTGTAAAATAAACATGACAAACAAAGTAAATTTCAGAGATGATTTTATTTAATCAGATCAGAACTTTAAATGTATATTCAATTTTGCTAAAAGTTAATATATAGCGTAATAACATAAAGAATTGGTACACGGCCACATGTGTGAACTCGGTGACCGTTATTGTGCAGCGAGGCGAAGCTGACGCACGCTTACACACTTGAGTTGCCGAAGTTGGCAAAACACCGATTTTCAAGTAGCTCAATGTGTTTGAGATGTCGTCTGACTTGACGATATTACATCCTTGGGAGCCATGTGATTAGTATTAATCTACGCTTAGATCCATATCGCCATCGATAGATGAAACAAATTCACTTGTGTTCGATGGTATGTTACAATGTATTTGTGGTGACGCGTAACTGTCAACACGTGGATTATTAGCGGTGCATGTTTTATAATACACATGATTAAATTCTCAAAGAACAAAGACAAGAGGATATGTTTATAACTGACCTCTATCAGAGGGTCTCACGCCCGTCCATCCCAAAGGCTCGATCGTAGGACGAACATAGGCACAGAGGTAATGTTTACATTTGACAACCATCATTTTTAACAAAAATGAAAGCACGTCGCCCCGGTCGGGATATTTTTCCGTTTCTTTATACAATTGTTAATTAAAAAATTGTTTGAATCATATATAAATATAAAACATGTATATATTGTTTGCATTTTTCCAAAATTCTATGAAAAACAACAATATACACGTAATGTTGCGTCAAAATGTAAACAAAGCCATGTGTTTCTTTTAAAAAAAAGTAGTCCTTTTACGTTGCACAGAACATTTTTATACGCAAGTTCAAAGTTCAAAGTTACCATGCACCTATGGTAAACAAAATCGGCTAGTATTAGCGTATAGTGACCAAGCCTAGCAAGTGTAAATATATATATATTGTATGACTAGGGACTCTATGTTCCCATGCTGTAGTATGTATGTCCATTCAGGCGTGTCTGCTTCAACTACTGGTTTGAATACAAATTTCCGTTTACAGTTAATAACCCATTCCTTACACACCAATTAGCTCACAGAATTAGTAATAATTCCGTTGCTTAACAATTAAAAAACATCTAGGCACGCATCAACCAATACGTATCTGTTCAGTGAAAGTCAATAATATATCTAGCCACTCATTGACTTACCATAATCGATTTCATTCAAATCACAATTAGAAAGGGGAATATCTTAAAATTTGAATCACAGTATACATCAATCTTTGCCAAAATCATTAATGTCCATATCGTTAAATGATGTTTTGTTTATAACGTACTTGTTGTAAAGTTATACTTTTAAAACTTGCACTTACAGTGTAGGAGTATACTTCAGATTCGATCTCCACGACAAGGGAGGAGAAATATATCCGGATAAAAACCAGGTCATCCCTAAACAAAAACACACGGCTTGGTCAGTAGTTCTCAGAAGTATATAGAATTGTCAGAAACATTCATTTGATCATCTACCTTATGTTTCCTCCATTGACCCCCACCAGGTGGCAGCAATAGCAACCCACAGGCTACTCACAACGCATCGACCTGTTGTTTATTCATCAAAATTATAACAGTAACAAGTACAATAAAATATAAATGATATTTATATACTTACAAGTTATCAGTTGATATATGTTTACGTTGAAGCTTCTTTTCAAGGACAGGTTTGTAACTGTTGGCCGGATATTTCGACATCGACATTGTTCTCTTATACGTCAATTCACTGTAACAACAATCTACTTGTAAAACATTTTTTTAATATTCTACCTTAATGATACACAAGTATACATATTAAATGCTACTTGTTTTCCAAATATACGTTGACAGTATGGCGCCTCTTTTTTTATCTTTTTCGTACTGTTTCAATGATCCACCACTTTACATGTTATGGAAATCAGACACTTGGTGATATATGCTTTTAGAATAGAACTATTCCCTTGCGGATTAGAGCATATGTCTGAAAACAAACAGTTCGTATAATGATATTGCAAATTCAGTTGCATAGAACCATTATGTATTTTTCCAAGTGATACACAGGCATAATGTATTCAGGTAAACTAAGGTCAATTTCAGGTCAATTTCAGGATAATTTAAGGATAATTTCAGGTCAATTTCAAGTCAATTTCAGGATACTTTCAGGATATTTTAAGGTCAATTTCAGGATAATTGCAGATCAATTTCAGGTAAATTTCAGGATCATTTAAGGTAAATTTCAGGATAATTTCAGATTTTTTCCCAGATCAAATGGACCTGAATATATATATTGCCTCCATGCGTATACACATCCTTAAAAACTTTATAGCAATTCGAAGTATTAACATCGACAAGGACGGTATCCCTGACACAGATTTACTATCAACTTACCAACCAATAACCTGATGGACAAATAACCCATCAGGAACCCATTAAAGTATTGAAAAGTAACCAACAAATTAAAGTCATTTATTTTCTATTTTGAAAGCAACGGGAAACGACGTATGACACATACAGCTTCGAATAAATTTGAATTTCAAGGAAGAGGTAAGACTTGACACGGGTTTTCCATTTGACATCTTTTAATAATTTCAAAAAGATAACATAAGTATTATTTGTCAGTGGTTTTCTGACAGGACACAATACAGGAACTGATACAGGTTATACGTACTGACAGGGGACGCTACAGGAACTGGTAAAGGTTATACGTACTGACAAGAGACACTACAGGAACTGATAAAGGTTATACGGACTGACAAGGGACACTTCAAGACCTGATAAAGGTTATACGTACTGACATGGGACATTACAGGAACTGATAAAGGTTATACGTAATGAAAGGGGACGCTACAGGAACTGATAAAGGTTATATGTACTGACATGGGACATTACAGGAACTGATAAAGGTTATACGTACTGACAAGGGACACTTCATGACCTGATAAAGGTTATACGTACTGACAAGGAACGCTTCATGAACTGATCAAGGTTATACGTACTGACAAGGAACGCTTCAGGAACTGAATGTACTGACAGGGGACGCTACGGGAACTGATAAATGTTATAAGTTCCGACAAGGAACGCTACGGGAACTGATCAAGGTTATACGTACTGACAGGGGACACTACAGGAACTGATAAAGGTTATACGGACTGACAGTGGACATATACAGGAACTGATAAAGGTTATACGTACTGACAAGGAACGCTACAGGAACTGATAAAGGTTATACGTACTGACAAGGAACACTACAGGAACTGATAAAGGTTATACTACTGACAAGGAACACTACAGGAACTGATAAAGGTTATACGTACTGACAGGGGACGCTACAGGAACTGATAAAGGTTATACGTACCGACAAGGAACGCTACAGCAACTGATCAAGGTTATACGTACTGACAGGGAACGCTACAGGAACTGATAAAGGTTATACGTACTGACAGGGGACACTACAGGAACTGATAAAGGTTATACGTACCGACAAGGAACGCTACAGGAACTGATAAAGGTTATACGGACTGACAGGGAACGCTACAGGAACTGATAAAGGTTATACGTACTGACAAGGGACACTACAGGAACTGATTAAGATTATACGTACCGACAGGGGACGCTACAGGAACTGGTAAAGTTTATACGTACTGACAGGGAACGCCACAGGAACTGATAAAGGTTATACGTACTGACAAAGGACACAACAGGATCTGATAAAGGTTATAGGTACTGACAGGGGACGCTTCAGGACCTGATAAAGATTATACGTACTGACAATGAACGCTTCAGGAACTGAACAAGGTTATACGTACTGACAAGGAACGCTTCAGGAACTGATAAAAGTTATCAGTACTGACAGTGGACACTACAGGAACTGATAAATGTTATACGTACTAACAGGGGACACTACAGGAACTGATAAAGTCTATACGTTATGAAAGGGGACACTACAGGAACTGATAAAGGTTATACGCACTGACAGTGGACACATACAGGAACTGATAAAGGTTATACGGACTGACAGGGGACACTACAGGAACTGATAAATGTTATACGCACTGACAGTGGACACATACAGGAACTGATAAAGGTTATACGTACTGACATGGGACACTACAGGAACTGATACATGTTATACGTACTGACAGGGGACACTACATGAACTGATAAATGTTATACGTACTGACAAGGGACACTACAGGAACTGATAAAGGTTATACGTACTGACAGGGGACACTACAGGAACTGATAAAGGTTATACGTACTGACAGGGGACGCTACAGGAACTGATAAAGGTTATACGTACTGACAAGAGACACTACAGGAACTGATAAAGGTTATACGTACTGACAGGGGACACTACGAAACTGATAAATGTTATACGTACTGGGAGGGGACGCTACAGGAACTGAAAAATGTTATACGTACTGACAGGGGACGCTACAGAAACTGATAAAGGTTATACGGACTGACAGTGGACACATACAGGAACTGATAAAGGTTATACGGACTGACAGTGGACACATACAGGAACTGATAAAGGTTATACGTACTGACAGTGGACGCTACGAAACTGATAAAGGTTATACGTACTGACAATGGACACATACAGGAACTGATAAAGGTTATACGGACTGACAGTGGACACATACAGGAACTGATAAAGGTAATACGTACTGACAAGAGACACTACAGGAACTGATAAATGTTATACGCACTGACAGGGGACGCTACAGTAACTGATAAAGGTTATACGGACTGACAGTGGACACATACAGGAACTGATAAAGGTTATACGTACTGACAAGAGACACTACAGGAACTGATAAAGGTTATACGTACTGACAGGGGACGCTACAGGAACTGATAAAGGTTATACGTACTGACAGGGGACGCTACAGGAACTGATAAAGGTTATACGGACTGACAGGGGACACTACAGGAACTGATAAAGGTTATACGTACTGACAGGGGACACTACAGGAACTGATAAAGGTTATACGTACTGACATGGGACACATACGGGAACTGATAAAAGTTATACGTACTGACAAGGAACACTACAGGAACTGATAAAGGTTATACGTACTGACAGGGGACACTAAAGGAACTGATAAAGTTTATACGTACTGACAGGGAACGCTATGGGAACTGATAAATGTTATACGTACTGACAAGGAACGCTTCAGGAACTGATAAAGGTAATACGTACTGACAAGGGACACTACAGAAACTGATAAAGGTTATACGTACTGACAAGGGACACCACAGGAACTGATAAAGGTTATACGTACCGACAGGGGACGCTACAGGATTGGAACACATACAGGAAACTGATAAAGGTTATTACGTACTGACAGTGGCACTACAGGAACTGATAAAGGTTATACGGCTGACAGTGGACACATACAGGAACTGATAAAGGTTATACGTACTGACAAGGGACACTACAGGAACTGATAAAGGTTATACGTACTGACAGGGGACACTACAGGAACTGATAAAAGGTTATAACGTACTGACAGGGGACATTACAGGAACTGATAAAGGTTATACGGACTGACAGGGACACTACATGGAACTGAAAAGGTTATACGTAACTGAGAAGGGACTACTAAAGGAACTGATAAAGGTTATACGTACTGACCATGGGGACCACTACAGGAACTGATAAATGGTATACGTACTGAGAGGGTGGACTACTACACGAACTGATAAAGGTTATACGTACTGACAAGCGCACCTTAAAAGGAACTGAATAAAGGTTATACGTACTGAGCAAGGGACACTACAGGAACTGATAAAGGTTATACACGTTGACAGGGGACACTACAGGAACTGATAAAGGTTATACTGTACTGACAAGGGACACTACAGGAACTGAATAAACGGCTAAAGTTATACGCATGGGACACTAACAGGAACTGATAAAGGTTATACGTACTGACAGGGGAACGCTACAGGAACTGATAAAGGTTATACGTACTGAACAGGAGGACGCTCCACGGAACTGATAAAGGTTATATCCGTAACTGAGGACAAGAACATCTAGAGGAACTGATAAATGTTATACGTACTGACATGGGACACTACAGGAATCTGAAAAAACGGTTATAAATCAGGAACTGATAAAGGTTATACGTACTGACAAGGGACGCTACAGGAACTGATCAAGGTTATACGTACTGACAGGGAACGCTACAGGAACTGATAAAGGTTATACGTACTGACAGGGGACACTACAGGAACTGATAAAGGTTATACGTACTGACAGGGGACACTACAGGAACTGATAAAGGTTATACGTACTGACAGGGGACACTACAGGAACTGATAAAGGTTATACGTACTGACAGGGGACACTACAGGAACTGATAAAGGTTATACGTACTGACAGGGGACACTACAGGAACTGATAAAGGTTATACGTACTGACAGGGGACACTACAGGAACTGATAAAGGTTATACGTACTGACAGGGGACACTACAGGAACTGATAAAGGTTATACGTACTGACAGGGGACACTACAGGAACTGATAAAGGTTATACGTACTGACAGGGGACACTACAGGAACTGATAAAGGTTATACGTACTGACAGGGGACACTACAGGAACTGATAAAGGTTATACGTACTGACAGGGGACACTACAGGAACTGATAAAGGTTATACGTACTGACAGGGGACACTACAGGAACTGATAAAGGTTATACGTACTGACAGGGGACACTACAGGAACTGATAAAGGTTATACGTACTGACAGGGGACACTACAGGAACTGATAAAGGTTATACGTACTGACAGGGGACACTACAGGAACTGATAAAGGTTATACGTACTGACAGGGGACACTACAGGAACTGATAAAGGTTATACGTACTGACAGGGGACACTACAGGAACTGATAAAGGTTATACGTACTGACAGGGGACACTACAGGAACTGATAAAGGTTATACGTACTGACAGGGGACACTACAGGAACTGATAAAGGTTATACGTACTGACAGGGGACACTACAGGAACTGATAAAGGTTATACGTACTGACAGGGGACACTACAGGAACTGATAAAGGTTATACGTACTGACAGGGGACACTACAGGAACTGATAAAGGTTATACGTACTGACAGGGGACACTACAGGAACTGATAAAGGTTATACGTACTGACAGGGGACACTACAGGAACTGATAAAGGTTATACGTACTGACAGGGGACACTACAGGAACTGATAAAGGTTATACGTACTGACAGGGGACACTACAGGAACTGATAAAGGTTATACGTACTGACAGGGGACACTACAGGAACTGATAAAGGTTATACGTACTGACAGGGGACACTACAGGAACTGATAAAGGTTATACGTACTGACAGGGGACACTACAGGAACTGATAAAGGTTATACGTACTGACAGGGGACACTACAGGAACTGATAAAGGTTATACGTACTGACAGGGGACACTACAGGAACTGATAAAGGTTATACGTACTGACAGGGGACACTACAGGAACTGATAAAGGTTATACGTACTGACAGGGGACACTACAGGAACTGATAAAGGTTATACGTACTGACAGGGGACACTACAGGAACTGATAAAGGTTATACGTACTGACAGGGGACACTACAGGAACTGATAAAGGTTATACGTACTGACAGGGGACACTACAGGAACTGATAAAGGTTATACGTACTGACAGGGGACACTACAGGAACTGATAAAGGTTATACGTACTGACAGGGGACACTACAGGAACTGATAAAGGTTATACGTACTGACAGGGGACACTACAGGAACTGATAAAGGTTATACGTACTGACAGGGGACACTACAGGAACTGATAAAGGTTATACGTACTGACAGGGGACACTACAGGAACTGATAAAGGTTATACGTACTGACAGGGGACACTACAGGAACTGATAAAGGTTATACGTACTGACAGGGGACACTACAGGAACTGATAAAGGTTATACGTACTGACAGGGGACACTACAGGAACTGATAAAGGTTATACGTACTGACAGGGGACACTACAGGAACTGATAAAGGTTATACGTACTGACAGGGGACACTACAGGAACTGATAAAGGTTATACGTACTGACAGGGGACACTACAGGAACTGATAAAGGTTATACGTACTGACAGGGGACACTACAGGAACTGATAAAGGTTATACGTACTGACAGGGGACACTACAGGAACTGATAAAGGTTATACGTACTGACAGGGGACACTACAGGAACTGATAAAGGTTATACGTACTGACAGGGGACACTACAGGAACTGATAAAGGTTATACGTACTGACAGGGGACACTACAGGAACTGATAAAGGTTATACGTACTGACAGGGGACACTACAGGAACTGATAAAGGTTATACGTACTGACAGGGGACACTACAGGAACTGATAAAGGTTATACGTACTGACAAGGGACACTACAGGAACTGATAAAGGTTATACGTACTGACAGGGGACACTACAGGAACTGATAAAGGTTATACGTACTGACAGGGGACACTACAGGAACTGATAAAGGTTATACGTACTGACAGGGGACACTACAGGAACTGATAAAGGTTATACGTACTGACAGGGGACACTACAGGAACTGATAAAGGTTATACGTACTGACAGGGGACACTACAGGAACTGATAAAGGTTATACGTACTGACAGGGGACACTACAGGAACTGATAAAGGTTATACGTACTGACAGGGGACACTACAGGAACTGATAAAGGTTATACGTACTGACAGGGGACACTACAGGAACTGATAAAGGTTATACGTACTGACAGGGGACACTACAGGAACTGATAAAGGTTATACGTACTGACAGGGGACACTACAGGAACTGATAAAGGTTATACGTACTGACAGGGGACACTACAGGAACTGATAAAGGTTATACGTACTGACAGGGGACACTACAGGAACTGATAAAGGTTATACGTACTGACAGGGGACACTACAGGAACTGATAAAGGTTATACGTACTGACAGGGGACACTACAGGAACTGATAAAGGTTATACGTACTGACAGGGGACACTACAGGAACTGATAAAGGTTATACGTACTGACAGGGGACACTACAGGAACTGATAAAGGTTATACGTACTGACAGGGGACACTACAGGAACTGATAAAGGTTATACGTACTGACAAGGGACACTACAGGAACTGATAAAGGTTATACGTACTGACAAGAGACACTACATGAACTGATAAAGGTTATACGTACTGACAGGTGACGCTACAGGAACTCATAAAGGTTATACGTACTGACATGGGACACTACAGGAACTGGAATTCTCATTCTGACTGCTGTAATACACCTCCGAGTCAATACATTCGAAATCTGAAAATCAATAGTTCTCCGTGAATTTAAAACTAATTGTAACCATGGCAATATCTTTCCACATTCTCTTTTGGCTTCTTGTTTTTAGGATGATATATTTGTATACATTATATATTTAAATATAAAATAAGAAATGTTTTATTTCAATGAATATTTTTTTTTCTATTTAGCTATTAGAAGAAATAGAACTTAGAAATAACAGCAAAAATATCATATCCGCCAAAATTACCAGCTAAGCGATACATTAAACCGGTGTCGTTACACAAGCTGGCAGGTGTTTTTGATCAGAATTATATAATAGGATCTTACATGATTGTTCATTTCATATCAGATATGAGATTTTATAAAACGAGTCTATAAAGTTATTATTTCTGCGAGCCTTGGCGATCAAAATAAAAACTTCAAGACGAGTTTCATAAAATATCATTTGAAATGAACACACATTTATGATACTTTTTATCACATAACTACAAATACCTAAATAACAAAGAATATTTTACGTCAAAATGAAATCCGAAAATCCAGCAGAGGCCGCCATTTTGTCCCGCCGTCCTCGTAATCCTGACGTCACGGTATTTTTCCTGACGTCATTTTATTGTTTCTGTCTGACGTGACAATGAATTTCTAGCCAAGGAAAATCGCCCTAGTTCATATTACACTAGTGACATACGCAAAAATATTACACGGGCGAAATCACTGGAAATCAGGCGGATTATGTGATAAAAATGCATTCTCTCATTTAATATATTTTTCCAAGAAAATGTACATTTTACCAGTGTTATTATCATTATTATTGGTTCAGATGCTATAATCATTCAAAGAAATACGGACCCAGATGAATGTTTGGATTCAGAAAATCTTCCCATTCAGAGCATTGTATTTAAAAATAATAAATGTTAAAAGTTTCCTCCACTTGTACACAAATAGAAACCCCCTGGTTCTGAATCGCTGGATCAGTCACTGTCAACTATGTCGCTATGTATCGCTCGCCAAACTGATAAAGCACTTTTAAATATAATAACCTGCAAACGTTTGACAGGAATCCTGGTATTCGTCGTGGCAGTCCCAACTTTTCCATCTACATTTGCACCTACAGGCGACAAAGGAGTAAGAACAGTTCTGTACACAATACTGTGTGGAAGAAAAGGTTGTACACACATCAATTAGATAAACAACACGGGACACGGCAGATATTAAATGTGAATTCAAAACTCTAATTATTTAATTCGCAATTGTTAACTTACAAAACACTCGACCAGAAATGACTCCTGGTGAGTACTACCTATATAGCTAGTATTTCTATGTTAAGTTAAACATTTGTCCTCAACTGTGTAAATAACAACATGACAGTAAATACAATCTGTAGGTGTGGTAGAGAAACAAACTAACTTTAGTTAAAGTTTGTTCGACGCCGGCACTAAGCAAAGATTATTGAAATATCTTGGTACACTAACGCAAATCGTTTTTTTCGTCTCCATGATTACCACTCTGCATAATAACGATGTGAACCTTCACGGTTTCCATAGTTTTGTATTTCATCTCAATGCTGCCATAACACGTGAGACAATCGAATTAAATATTCTGTCGTTTTAATAGAATAATTCATATATCTTTTTTGGGTTTGGAATAGTAATAGGCATTCAGTGAAACGCTGAGTGACCGTGGGTCTACTTACAGCAATGCTAATGTCGGAATCAGTGCACTTTTCAGTCTTCAGGCAATCTGTTATACTCCACCTAAATCTAAAACAGAAATTTTATAATTATAATATCTAATCTAAGAATAGGCTTTGAATAATTAGCTTTCATTCTTGTTACGGCCGTGGTATCCCATTCATATTGTTTGTCATATGATCCATTTGATTTGGCTTGATTGGTTAAATACCCTGGGTAATTTTAAGACGCGTCAAGAAGTGGAGGAACACTGATGTACCCGGTGAAAAATCAACGATCAGTATCTATAAACAGTCCCATATGGGATTCGAACTCGCGACCAAGAGGTAGAGGACTTACTGTAATATGTCGGAATATCTTAAGCGAGCGGCCACCGCAGTACCATGTTTCATTTCTTCTCATTATTATTTTTATCATTAACGCAATGTCATCAGCATGATGAGTTTTTTTGTGGGTGATTGATTTGCGGGATCACGTTATAATTGTTTCGTTAGTGTGTATATTTTTTTGTAATTATTTTAAACAAGAAGTAAGATACATAGTCTGAATTCACTCCTGTTTGTCGAGAGTTAAATCGATCTGGATCAATATTATTCATTTCTAAAGAGAACGTACTAGTGTATAGAAAACCAATAAATAAGCGTAGTATGTCTAACTACATAAAACGATTGAACGTGCATAGATGTGTTTAGGTTATGTACATAGATAATATTATATGGATGAGGATAGTTGATAACGAGGATGAAAATAATGATGAGGATGGTGGTGATGATGATGGTGGTGATGATGATGATGATGATGATGATGATGATGATGATAATGATGATAATGATGATGATTATGATGGTGATAATGATGATGGTGGTGATAATGATGATGGTGATGATGGTGATAGTGATGATAATTTGATGATGATGATAATTTGGTGATGATGATAATTTGATGATGATGATAGAAAAAGTCCCAAAATGCTTTACCTTTCTTGTAGTACTTTCTACAGCGGGTGTTTCTATATGCCATTGGAGGCAGCAACTATGTGTCAATATTTGTCTGGCTCTGTAATCTGTAAAATGTTGAATATGAATAGACATACGGTGTACTGTAGCCTATTGCCACCTATCATACTTTTTTATCATTAATCGTGTTTTGGTTTGTAGAGAGGATGAGGTGAAATTCCATCGTATCTCTTACTGAATTTCTGTTAGGATGTTGGTTTGTGGTGTAGTATGCTGCTCTGCGTTGTTTGTTTGCATTTTTTGTGTGATTTGATTTGCTATTTCGTTACTAGTAATTGAGCAACGCTGAGTCTGCGAAACTATATTTGCAGAAAGACTGACATGTGCTTTAGTCGTGTAAGGTTTCAGATTATTAAATCTACATTCTATTCCGTTATGACACTTACAGTTGTTAACCCTATGTCGACATCGAATCCAGCTGGTACATTGAAGCTTTCGTCGTTTCCGATCGAATTTTTTTCCCCGGCAGATCGTGAAAATATAGGAACGTATTCGTGTTGGTTGATATTCAGGATCATTTCAAGACCTTTGGAATGGAATAAAGTATTATTCATTATTACATTGTTTTTTGTTTTTTTTTTTTGTTTTAATTAGTCGGAATTACACTGTAGCAATTGTGAGTGATAGTGTTACAGCGATATGAGTAAAAGTTACAAGTTTGTAAATTCCAATCACTATTGTTATTATTTCTTTTAATTATCATGAATGTATGCATCAAATGGAACGTTAACCTGGCAAATTACATCATTGAACTCACCAGGTACAAACTTAGAACACATTAACAAAATGTAACGAACAGTTTCGATTGGTGATAGGCAAAAACAATATTTAAAATCACTTATATGGTGTTAAAAATATAACTGTGTTATATAATAAATATAGCAATTCAGGGCTTTGAAGAAGGAGGTTTTAGATATTTCGATAAAAACAACCAACGATATTCTGTATTAACTAATGCATTTTAGTTTTTGACAATATTTTGTCTAGAAACAAAACACTTGCATGCATTTATAAAAGATTACAAACTTGTGTTTACTGTTGGTCCTGCAGGTAGGGCGTTAGAATTGTACCTGCTGCCCCAATTGCATGATCGTAAGAGGTGACTAAATTTAGGATCTTTTCTTTCTTCCTAAATTACTTTATTCTTACTAACGTCTCCTTTGACACCACCTCACTTTTGACCATTAGTTGAGCGCTCGCCCCTGTGAGGTAGGCTCTGGATTCTGTCCCCTGGCCGAGACACACCAAAGTCTATAAAAGTGGTAGTTTCTGTTCATGCTTAGCGCTCAGCATACCAGGAGTTGGACGACTGGTTCGCCCGTTGTCAGTATAAAGTGACCGGGTGGGGTGGTTTCTTGGTGTCTTCGGTGGCATGCTTCAGTGATATAACACTATAAAAAGGGCAACAGTTCCACTATACAAGAAGACACAACACTTATATACCGCAGTTTCCCAAAACACACTTCTCGCACAACATACACACAAAACACCGCATACATGGGAGGCCGTTCTTACATGACCATAGCTGTTAATAGGACGTTAAATAATCAAACAAACAAACAAATAAAAAGTGTTTACTGTAATAATGGTTAAATCTCAAATAAATCTAGATAATTTATCATAACTTCGAAGGTAGTTCCTGTGTAATGAAATACAAATGATCTGACAAAGCTATATATTCACCATAAGTATTTACGTACATTTCTCTTCGAAATAAGATTTTTAGTAAAAAAAAGGTTGCTAACCGAAATAAGGTCCGGGTAATTTGACAATCCTATCTTCGTCTTGTGGATAAAATCCTATCCCTAATCCATCAAATTCTGACGTGAATGTCTCTCCCAAAGATCTGTAAACGATAAGATTCTGGGAATGAATATCAAACTGCAACTACTTCGACATAGGATATACAAAACTAGGGTACTGTGATAACGTATATATAAATAAGAGAAATATTGAATAATGTTACAAGTAAAATAACATCTCGGATCAAAGGTGAAGTTAATATATTAGATCCAGCCAGGTCGTTACAGCTATAATGTATGTATATTATCATTATTACGGAGTGTAACCTTATTAAGGTAAATAAACTGTTACAAGTCTGCGGTAAAATATCAAATCAGATCAAAGGTCGAGGTTATTATATAGATCCAACCAGGCCGTTACAGTGAAGTAGTTCAATCAATATTTCCATTTTCTGTTTACCTTAACAAGGCTCCACACTACTATGTATAGTATTAATTTATCATAAAGCTAGCCTGTAATTGTTTTGTAATTGCATACAGTTTATGTGTCGTAGACGATTCTGTGGCGAGAAATGTTTCTGCGCGCAACACAAATACCCCAACAATATGATCGAATAATAGACATGTCGAGTCAGTGCAATGTTCAAACAAGCTCCAGGTGTGGGGAAACCTAGATGTTTTCAACATCTTGGTTTTGTGGCAGAGTTTTGGTAATCCAAACTCATGCCTTTCTTTGTTTTACAAAGTCTTAGTCAGTATGACATTTTATGTGTTTGTCTATATCTTTTGTGTAATATTAAATGTCACCATCCGGTGGCCATTTCACACAAATCTATTTTTAGATGGATGACAGGTGAGATGAGGCTACAGATTAGGCAGAGAAATAGAGTTCATAAAAAAAGCAGTTCAAACTAATAATCCAGCTCATTGGGAAAATTTAGAAATCTTAGAAATAAAACCACAACTTTGATTGGCAAAATCTGGAAAATTTAGAAAAATCTTTAAATGATATAAATACTTCTTCGTTTAAATGGTGGAAAACTGCAAAAACTCTATTTAAGTTCAATAATAAACACTCTATAATTCCACCGTTGAATTATAATAATTCTTTCTTGTTTAATCCAATAGATAAAACCGAAGGGCTTGTTGACTATTTTACATCAATATCAACTTCTTCTAATAATATTGATCCCTTGCCTGCTGTCCCTGATTCTCCTAACTGGGATTTACCTGGCGATCATCCGGGTACGTACAGGCACATAAGCTATTTTCATGCCTATACTTTTACGTGTTGTACTTATATATATTTTAATATGCATTTTTGTCGAAACTGTACATATTTGAACAAAATTATGTAAAGATAAATTCATAGGGATCATTGATGTTTAGTTTGAAGAGCATTCATAAAAACATTATTGGACTTTAGGAATAGTTCATATATATGTAAGACACTACACTGCGAAATGATTGGTAATTAGACACTGTCAGGTAGCACAGAAATTAGACAACATTCGGTATCTCGATTTACTAGGGATATCCAAATAATGTGTTAAAGGTCCAATACGTTTCCAAAACAAAAACTCAATGTTTACAATAAACAATTGTAAAAGTTTCGGTGTTCGTCAGCGATAATGCAAGTTAACCTCGTATAGTGGATTTTTATAGGTTCGTCAACTCCGTGGTTCCGTCTCAAATTCTGCTGGCTAGGTCTACAGGTCAACGGACGACAACACAATTTATAAAGTCCAACATATTTTTATAGTAGAGACAATAAACCCCTGCTCGATTCGTCAAGAGCGGGCGCCCGCCGGCGACCCGGCGAGGCGGCTAAGTCACTCGATTCAAAGAAAAAATGCGCCGGTTGCGCGATCAGCCGGTTTTGAATCACCGGCTAATACCGGCGCAAGATGGCGGAATAAATGTTAGATATTTGTTGACGAAACTCTCGTTAAGCAAAACTCATTCCGTCCAGACATAAATTCTCCAAACATCATGATTTTCTTGTTGTATTCATTAACGGTCAGGAATTGAAACCTCTTTTGATACACACAGGTATGTAGATATACATTTATGAAGCGAATACATCGAAATGTGCAGTGATGTATAGACTTATATATATATATATAGCCCAGGTTTTACTCTATACATATCTTTTCTCTACATAGTGTAATACGTACGGTATCATGGATTTTATAGAACCGAATGCTTGTGCATGTACATTCTAGCCTGATTATAATAAAATTTGTAAATTTAATGTATATAAAAAAGGAATGTTTTATTCAAAGTACATAAAATTTCAAGGACTTCTCTTGGACTGTGTATCAATAACAATAAAAACAGATTTTTAAGGTTTATTCTGAGATTTTACAATTTCGAAAACAACTCATTTTAAAGTTCTAATGAATCGTTTTCGTCAAACACATGTAATTTAGAGTGTAACATAAGAACATAGATTTATATGTGTGTAGTATTATACCTACATGTACATTGTAAATACACAATTCAGAAAAAATGTTCAAATTGAGAATATGATTGTACGGGCATTGTTAATTCCTATGTCAAGTCATGAGAAAAAAAATTCTACTGGTGACATGAAGTAAGAAATAAATTAATAAAATAGTTAAGTTACAACAATGCCACACCAAGGTATCAATTTAAACCCAGTTTATTAAGATAACTCATGCTTTACTAATCGGTGCTTCAGCGATGTGTTGAATTTTAGTAAGAACAAATAATGATTGGCGTGTGGCCCATTGCAACAATGCATGGATCGACAGTGTTTGGAGCGACAAAAATGCCAGGTGTCGATATCACGCGACTGTGCGATAAAACAATCATGTCGCTCTGTCGCATTAGCGAGAAAATAAGATTTGTCGCACCGACAGTGTATTTTTGTAACGTTGCAGTGTCACTCCGCGCATTATCTCATTATTGCTTCGCGTATTGTCTTGTGATGTGTAATTAAATTCCAAGCTGTTATGCAAGAAAATTATCTCATATGTATGTAATTCTACAATACAAATTACAATGCACCATACATTATATCAAATGTGCATTATAACAGGAACGCGCGGAGCGATTTTGTGAGGAACGACAATGCGACATGGCCGAAATAGGCCACCATATATGTTTTCTATTTCATATGAAACTTCAACACAAGAGATTAATGCAGAATGATGCAATTTCTTAAATTTGTTCTTTTGGAATAAATCAGCATACACGTGTATATTATACAGAGTAGCATGCACGATGAAGAAAAAATGAGAATGGAGGGGTTGTTCATTTTCCAAAAGGCGAAACAACATATGACATTATCCAGTCACGGTATCTTATTAATATTAAACTCTAATGATTTATGAATTTCTAAAAGTTCTTGGCCCGGAATCGAAAAATACAAATATTTGAAAGAATAATTTTTTATTGGCAACATCGCTTTTTTCCAAATACACATTATGTTATTAACTCTACCATTACTATCTGAAGAACAATCACTCATTTATTATGAAACAGAGACAACCACGCACATGCGTCGACTATTTAATCGCTTTTAATTTGTCTAATATAAAAGTTGTAAACGTATACGTAGAAGTATTTTTCTTACTCGTGCTAAGGGTAAGTTTAGCGTAAATAATGTTTCCAATAACATGATATTAACCAAATTAGAATATCATGTTATCTATTAGATCAACTTAAATTCAGTCTTTGATTATGTTTGATGCAAAAAGCAAAATGTTCCTAAAGCTCTGAAGAAATGTCCGCCATGATGGAATACGCCGGTTATACTTGTTTTGCCAGATCAACCGGTCGTCGCCCGGCCACATGATCGGCGTACGCCAGTAGCCGCTTTTCAGAACGAATCGAGCAGGGGTAATGGCTAAACATGGAGATGAAATACAGAACATCACAGAATATTTACAGAGAGCGCATTTCACCGGCGAGACAACATGGCCAAACAATACATACATAGGCCGAACAACTACAGCACACTAGATCTATATTTTAATTCCCGACTCCAACGACCACCCTTTTCCCGACCCTGGGGTTCACTATAACAACATTTACCACATTTCTAAATACTGCCTATAGCTAAAGCTGTCTACATGGAATACAACCACCCAACTCGGAGTAATTTTGAGGTCTACGGCCGAAAAGTCCTACATAACTGGCTATACTAAGCTAAAACACCAGGCTATATACCCAAATTTAATAATATGCCATGAACAGTGCGTGCTCAAGCTATACAGGTGAGCGGACTAGGTATCAAAAATAACAGCCAATCAAAATATACATAAGTATGAACCGGAAACGGGATTCCTAAGCTGGGAAATCCCCATAACAAATGGAATCTCGACCACAACACATGGTTTGTCACGCAGCGTATAAGTACGGATAAATCCAATATCTTTACACAATTATTACACCAGAATATCTATCCCGATGGCCTAATGTTTACAACAATCAATTATTACACCAGAATATCTATTCCGATGGCCTAATATTTACAACAATCAATTATTACACCAGAATATCTATTCCGATGGCCTAATGTTTACAACAATCAATCATTACACCAGAATATCTATTCCGATGGCCTAATGTTTACAACAATCAATTACTACACCAGAATATCTATTCCGATGACCTAATGTTTACAACAATCAATTATTATACCAGAATATCTATTCCGATGGCCTAATGTTCACAACAATCAATTATTACACCAGAATATTTATTCCGATGGCCTAATGTTTACAACAATCAATTATTACACCAGAATATTCATCCGATGGCCTAATGTTTATAACAATCAATTATTACACCAGAATATCTATTCCGATGGCCTAATGTTTATAACAATCAATTACTACACCAGAATATATATTCCGATGACCTAATGTTTACAACAATCAATTATTACACCAGAATATCTATTCCGATGACCTAATGTTTACATCAATCAATTATTATACCAGAATATCTATTCCGATGGCCTAATGTTTACCACAATCAATTATTATACCAGCATGGCCTAATGTTTACAACAATCAATTATTACACCAGAATATCTATTCCGATGGCCTAATGTTTACAACAATCAATTATTACACCAGAATATCTATTCCAATGGCCTAATGTTTACAACAATTAATTGTTACAATAGAATATCTATTCCGATGACCTAATGTTTACATCAATCAATTATTACACCAGAATATCTATTCCAATGGCCTAATGTTTACAACAATCAATTGTTACAATAGAATATCTATTCCGATGGCCTAAAACGAAATTACAACACCAAACGAATGCAGAATTTCCTGTGTAAATCTAGGTTAACTATGAAGGTTCATTCGCTGTTTTGCTTCGTGGTGCAGTAATAGTCAACCACTGTACGATAGTCAGGACGACGACGATGGGAAACAAACGACGACCAGCAGTATAAAGATATCATTTAATATTAATGTAATCGATTGTTCAGGAAGTGGCAATACGTGTGGTAAGCGAAAGTGAGAAAGGTCAATAAATACTTACCCTTTATAGCAGAGTGCAGACGAAAACCTACATTCAACAATGAAATCGGATAGAGTGGTGTTGTGTATGTCCCCTTAGTGGTCGTAGGCTCGTAACATAAACATTGTGTCTAGAATGCTACTTGCATGATCATATTCTGTCCAAGAAAAAAAATGTATATATTAGAAAAAAATGCTTAAACCAATTACCATAATCCATTCTCTCAGAGGAAAAAAATATAATAAAATATCGAACTCCTATTAAAAAACCATTTGAAGAACATTATGATTTAATTCTTATTTATATTAGGTTTTTAGTTTGTGGAAATGATTATGTAATAACGGGTTATTACATTGAGAACCGACTAAATTCCTCGATTTTGATTTTTTTTAAAAATTATTTGTTCTTTATAGGTAGTCATTACCTTCCGGTATGATGATTGGCGTTCCATTTTCGTAGCTTGAAAACTGTAAAGAAACATTTCAATTCTATAAACATGTGTTTACACATAACAATATCACAAGTTGTTTCAGGCCTTCTAAGTCAACAGTCAAAAATCTTTTCCCAAGGTGTTGGGACCAACAAGATGAACTGTTTCACGAGGACAAGGGAAACAGTTTATAGGGTTAGTCCCAATACCAAGGGGAAAGAGGTTTGATTGTTGACTGATATAGCATGAAACAACTGTTTTGTTACCTCAACTGAAACCTTAAACTTAGCACAGCTTCTCGCGAGAAAGACTATTGATCGGTCAATAGTTTCCGGGAATTTGAGATCATTTTCAAGCAATGTTATGCGCAAACATTAGAAAATACTTTATATACATTGATATAAAGTCAGGTAACAAACATGTAGATATTAAGGAAAATGTTTCAGATAATGAAGAGGAATAGTTTTAGTTTTGAGTAAGTTCCATTCACTTATTTCATAAACATCACGTACTGCTCAGTCCTATTAGAATGCTTCCAATCACATGTTATAGTGGTTATAGCGATTAATTTGGTAACAGTAATACTACAATATGATATATAATTGTAAACTGACTTATTTTTCACGTGTTATTTATATTCGTTTATTTTGCAGTCGATATTCAACTGGCAAATCTATAAATAAAACGTACCGTACTGTAATTGCCGGAGAAATCAGTTAGTGAAACATTAGCTGGCAGTAACTTCCAAAAGCTGCGATAGTTTTTTATCACTTCTGACCTTAAAGAAAGGTATGACATTCAGGTTATTGACACGGATGTCAGGAAATGGCTGTGACCTCTGTTCAAAACTAATCACAGTCGATATTGGTAGCCTGAAATGGTCATAGCATGAACTACAGTTAAAGTGGTGAGAAAAACTTATAAAAATAATCTTCCCGATACAAAAAATCCTATATTTATTATCATGGTGTATTTATATATCTATAATTCTTTCACTTCAAAGCTAGAATACCCCGAGAAAGCGTCATTTACATATATGGAGAAACCAGCAAAATCCGACAACAGCTCCTCATTGACATTAGTTTCGAACTGTTAGTCCAGGATTCAGGGCTATTAGTATATATCATGTCAACATTTAACAATCCTAACATGCACTTAGTGGTGTATAAAAAACAATCATAATATCAATGAGTGTAACAGATGGATTTTATTAGAAATTCTAACACAGTTCACCGTCAGACAATTTCACACAGAAGGTAGTTAATAGAACTACAGTAGTACCGAACATTGATTAATTCTTTTCACGGCAATTCCACGTAGGAAAAATGACAACGAATCGAAACTATTAAAAATAGGTAATCTCTATTTTTTCCGACATTCTTCGTAGTCAGAGTTAGCTCCTTATGCATCCATACATATAAGTTGAAAAAGAACGTTTTGAAAAATAAAAAACTTAATCTTGAATACAGTTAAATAAGTAGTTGTTATATTGTGCTATATATTTATCTGTTTTATGTCATATTTTGATGCAAGGAACCATTACATTATCATGCATTTGTTGGTGTTTTTTCATTCGTATGGCATTTGTTTTTTTATTTTAATATACTCACGATAAATATTGTTGATGTAGATTGTATGTCGTGTAACCGACCATCGTCATGGACAAGAGAAAAGCTCAAACCCACACTAATCGCTGTATCCAAAACCTGGCCGAGGGAAGACGTCCCAATCCATGGATTATGGTATATCCAAAAAAGTCCAAAACTCAAGTCTTACTGGCTGATTCTCCATTGTTGTGAAGCGTTGTTTTTGGCGGGACGAACCTCCATCACTGGTTCAAATATTTTGCCTATTGCCGTATATCATCATTTTTACAGAACCAAAGAATCAGTGCGTCTTGACGTTTATTGATTTATGAAAGATTTTGAAGTCACAAATATCTAGATATCTGCATGATAAAGCATGACTCATTGAGGTTTAATTATAACACTGGTTGTTAAAGATAAACTGCCCTTGGTTCACTTGAGGATAACATCGGGATTCAATTTAGAAACCTATATACGGTGCCTAGTTGCCATTACTGTAATTGGCTTATTAATAATTTACTATAGGTAACAACTAAAATGCGTTCAGTCGGAACAGCAGCTACATGACTTAATGCATTCATACAGAATATGTCTTAATCGATTTTGTTATCAGCAAGATTCGATCAGAACTATACCAGTACACGTACAAAACATAACAATTAACCGGGTAACATAACAACTTCATCTTCATCTAAGTAACGTACCATGTGTAGTTATCCGGACAATATAACCATGTCATCTAAGTTACGTACCATGTGTAGTTATCTGGGCAACATAACCATGTCATCTAAGTTACGTACTATGCGTAGTTATCCGGACAACATAACCATGTCATCTAAGTTACGTACCATGTGTAGTTATCCGGGTAACATAACCATGTCATCTAAGTTACGTACCATGTGTAGTTATCCGGACAACATAACCATGTCATCTAAGTTACGTACCATGTGTAGTTATCCGGACAACATAACCATGTCATCTAAGTTACGTACCATGTGTAGTTATCCGGACAACATAACCATGTCATCTAAGTTACGTACCATGTGTAGTTATCCGGACAACATAACCATGTCATCTAAGTTACGTACCATGTGTAGTTATCCGGACAACATAACCATGTCATCTAAGTTACGTACCATGTGTAGTTATCCGGACAACATAACCATGTCATCTAAGTTACGTACCATGTGTAGTTATCCGGACAACATAACCATGTCATCTAAGTTACGTACCATGTGTAGTTATCCGGACAACATAACCATGTCATCTAAGTTACGTACCATGTGTAGTTATCCGGACAACATAACCATGTCATCTAAGTTACGTACCATGTGTAGTTATCCGGACAACATAACCATGTCATCTAAGTTACGTACCATGTGTAGTTATCCGGACAACATAACCATGTCATCTAAGTTACGTACCATGTGTAGTTATCCGGACAACATAACCATGTCATCTAAGTTACGTACCATGTGTAGTTATCCGGACAACATAACCATGTCATCTAAGTTACGTACCATGTGTAGTTATCCGGACAACATAACCATGTCATCTAAGTTACGTACCATGTGTAGTTATCCGGACAACATAACCATGTCATCTAAGTTACGTACCATGTGTAGTTATCCGGACAACATAACCATGTCATCTAAGTTACGTACCATGTGTAGTTATCCGGACAACATAACCATGTCATCTAAGTTACGTACCATGTGTAGTTATCCGGACAACATAACCATGTCATCTAAGTTACGTACCATGTGTAGTTATCCGGACAACATAACCATGTCATCTAAGTTACGTACCATGTGTAGTTATCCGGACAACATAACCATGTCATCTAAGTTACGTACCATGTGTAGTTATCCGGACAACATAACCATGTCATCTAAGTTACGTACCATGTGTAGTTATCCGGACAACATAACCATGTCATCTAAGTTACGTACCATGTGTAGTTATCCGGACAACATAACCATGTCATCTAAGTTACGTACCATGTGTAGTTATCCGGACAACATAACCATGTCATCTAAGTTACGTACCATGTGTAGTTATCCGGACAACATAACCATGTCATCTAAGTTACGTACCATGTGTAGTTATCCGGACAACATAACCATGTCATCTAAGTTACGTACCATGTGTAGTTATCCGGACAACATAACCATGTCATCTAAGTTACGTACCATGTGTAGTTATCCGGACAACATAACCATGTCATCTAAGTTACGTACCATGTGTAGTTATCCGGACAACATAACCATGTCATCTAAGTTACGTACCATGTGTAGTTATCCGGACAACATAACCATGTCATCTAAGTTACGTACCATGTGTAGTTATCCGGATAACATAACCATGTCATCTAAGTTACGTACCATGTGTAGTTATCCGGATAACATAACCATGTCATCTAAGTTACGTACCATGTGTAGTTATCCGGATAACATAACCATGTCATCTAAGTTACGTACCATGTGTAGTTATCCGGGTAACATAACCATGTCATCTAAGTTACGTACCATGTGTAGTTATCCGGGTAACATAACCATGTCATCTAAGTTACGTACCATGTGTAGTTATCCGGGTAACATAACCATGTCATCTAAGTTACGTACCATGTGTAGTTATCCGGGTAACATAACCATGTCATCTAAGTAACGTACTATGTGTAGTTATCCGGGTAACATAACCATGTCATCTAAGTTACGTACCATGTGTAGTTATCCGGATAACATAACCATGTCATCCAAGCTACGTACCATGTGTAGTTATCCGGGAAACATAACCATGTCATCTAAGTAACGTACTATGTGTAGTTATCCGGGTAACATAACCATGTCATATAAGTTACGTACCATGTGTAGTTTTCCGGATAACATAACCATGCCATCTAAGTTACGTACCATGTGTTGTTATCCGGGTAACATAACCATGTCATCTAAGTAACGTACCATGTGTAGTTATCCGGACAATATAACCATGTCATCTAAGTTACGTACTATGTGTAGTTATCCGGACAATATAACCATGTCATCTAAGTTACGTACTATGCGTAGTTGTCCGGATAACATAACCATGTCATATAAGTTACGTACCATGTGTAGTTATCCGGACAATATAACCATGTCATAAGTAACGTACCATGTGTAGTTATCCGGACAACATAACCATGTCATCTAAGTAACGTACCATGTGTAGTTATCCGGACAATATAACCATGTCATCTAAGTTACGTACCATGTGTAGTTATCCGGACAACACAACCATGTCATCTAAGTTACGTACAATGTGTAGTTATCCGGACAACATAACCATGTCATTTAAGTTACGTACCATGTGTAGTTATCCGGATAACATAATCATGTCATCTAAGTTACGTACCATGTGTAGTTATCCGAACAACATAACCATGTCATCTAAGTTACGTACCACGTGTAGTTATCCGGGTAACATAACCATGTCATCTAAGTTACGTGCCATGTGAAGTTATCCGGACAACATTACCATGTCATCTGAGTAACGTACCATGTGTAGTTATCCGGGTAACATAACTATGTCATCTAAGTTGCGTACCATGTGTAGTTATCCGGATAACATAAACATGTCATCTAAGTTACGTACTTTGTGTAGTTATCCGGATAACATAACCATGTCATCTAAGTTACGTACCATGTGTAGTTATCCGGATAACATAATCAAGTCACGATTTATACAAAATCTGTCCCCTTCCCCTAAGAATGTTTCTGACAAATTTGGTTAAAGTCCGTTGAAATTTGTATGACCAATAGCTTGTTAAAGAATTACCAAAATTTCCCCTATTGGGCCCCGCTCCTCAGGCCCCAGGGGTTTAGGGTCACTATTTATACAAAATCTGTTCCCCTTCCAATAAGAATGTTTCTGGCCAAATTTTTTTCAAAATCCAATAAGAACCTTATGACTAGTAACTATATGAACGAATTTTCCTCTATTAACTCTATTGGGCCCCGTCCCTTATAATTAGTCCCAGGGGGTCAGAGTCATCATTGATACAAAATATTTTCCCCTTCCCTTAAAGATGTTTCTGCCCAAATTTGGTTAAAAACCGTTGAAAACTTCATGACAAATAGCGTTTTAAAGAATTACCAAAATTTCCCCTATTGCCTCCTCCCCTTTAGGCCCCAGCGGGGTCAGGGTCACCATTTATATAAAATCTGTTTCCCTTCCCTAAGGATGCTTCTGGCCTAATTTGGTTAAATTCCATTAAGAACTTTTTGACTAGTAGTGATTTAAAGGGAAAAAAATACGCACGGCGCACGACGCACGGCACACGGTGGACAGCGCACGTCGACGGACGGTGCACAATGTCAATAGGTCATCTTGACCCCTTTGGGTCAGATGACCAAAAAACACTGTATAGATGTGAAATGAAATTGTAGACCAAAACCTGTCATCATAGTCTGATCGTATGTACTCATTTCACTGCACTGGCGATGTGAATATTATATTTGGCAGAACTGCCAAAAACTGTTTTCATCTCTTTTCTATACTGTCTTGTAAAATCAAAACCGATGCATTCTAAGTATTGTTATTATTGCATTTCTGGTCTGTCCAGCCATGTCATACGGCCATGTCATAAATATTGTAAGACACGTATCATGTGTATGGTCGTATATAGTACCATGTAGAATATGATTTTTATCGTTTTTTATCTAGACCTCTAAAACGTCTAAAAATGGTCTTAGGGAACTCTGGTTGGTCCATGATCATATAATCTGTAACTAATTCGCAGATCCCTGGATCCATGGAAAGAAATTACGGATGAAGGGGGTGGTGTTGATGTGGTCTACATGGATTTCATGAAGGCATTCGATATGGTGCCTCATCGAAGACATTAGGGGAATTGGAAACATACATGTATTGGATATCGAAACGGACTTCAGAATGGAAACGGGCATTTTTAACAGAAAGGAAACATCAGCTGTCTGTAAATGGACAAACATCCAAATGGAAATCCCTGATAAGTGGCATACCACAGGATAGCGTACTCAGTCCAATATTATTTGTTTTGTACATAAATGACCTTCCAGATTTTGTATTAAATCTTCATTTTATAAGGAATCAGATGGAATTAGAAGGGAGACTTGTTTGAAATAAGAAGAGGAAGAAACGGATTTTGGAGTCATTGTGGACAATAAATTGAACTTTATACAACATATCCAGACAACTGTGAACAATGCAAATAGGATCATAGAACATACACATATTTAAATGAGAGGTCGTTTTGTTTATTATACAAGGTATTGCATTAAATTGGTTCGTCCTCACCTAGAGTATGGCGCGAGTATATGGAATCTCCATAAAATACAGGATATAAACTTGTACGAGAATGTGCAGAGACGAGAAACGAAGTCGTTACCAGGGATAGAAGATACTGCATACGAAGAAAAAATGAAGATCGAGGTCTTAAGGATTGTACAAGGGTTCTATGACAAACAAGGTTCTGCTGATGTGGTTAAAGTATATTGTAACAAAAGAACGAGAGGGAATTCTTGATTGGAAGTCGTTACCAGAATAAGTCCTTTGAAAACAGCTGGATAAACACTGGCAACACAAAGGCAGGAGCTACGTCACCAATACAAACAATAATCACACCATACCATCTGGAAGTGACAACTGAATTACACTTACATACAGTATCAACTAAGTAAGACTAAGTACATGTAAGTACACTGTAAGATAAAATATATATTATACGGCCGAGCAACATCGGTCTTTCGTATTATAAACATTCAAATAAATCATGCTCTACTTTTAATTAGATTTGATAAGAATGATCATTATAAATTTAACTAATTGACAGATATATATGAACTGAAAAGGGAAAATTTATCATTGTACATTGCGCTAGCTTAGATAAGTATTAAATAATCCAAAACGACGATTTACGGATCGGGCAGAAACGACAGGTTTTACCGAAATGTAATATTGTATCAAAAACTTAATTATTACCTCTATTATACGTTTTTTTATACAACCATAAAAGATATGGATATGAAGGATATGGATATTTTACCCGAGGGTCACAAAATGTTGTAAAACCCGAGCCCCGGACTCTAAAAAAGGCAGGATCGGACTTTATTTCGGCAGGATCGGACCCTAAAAAGGCAGGATCGGATGGATTTTTCTATTAGAGTTATTCCGCTTGTCACTACGTTAAGTAAATGTGTTGTACAGGTGTTAGGCCTAGATCTGTTATTCTACATGGTGTTGACAGTAGTTTCACACAACATCGTTGTCATAAATACAATAATCAAACGGAGTGATAACATATCATCTGTATTTTAATCAGATTGTATTACCTCCCCATAATTTATTAGAATAAATTTTATTTCCGTGGTTTGAACTTCTTTATTTAAAAACACGTGATATGCATGCTTCTTCTCCATAATCTTTCAATGTCTATATCAGATCCCCACGGTAACGATCGAGACCACCAAAAGGTCAATCTATGAAGAGTATTTGAATCGACATTTTCCAGAATTTAATAAGAATATTTTTGAAGTTTTAGCCTATTTGACCCCTTTTGAACCCACCCATCAGACCCTTGGGAGTCAGTCATGGAAAATTTGTTAATACGATTCATTGACCATCTCATACTGATAATTCTGATAACATTTGACCCATTTCCAATTACAAATGACCAAAAAATACTCAAACATATGTTTCCCCTAATATTGATTATAGTAAACATGACTCCCTCTCCTGGAAGAAACGTAATTCCCCAGGGTCATGTTATTTACAATTTTTGTGAAGAACCTTAATGAAGAGTATTTTATTTTACCATTTCCTGAATTTCAAAGGAAATTTTTTGGAAATTTTAGCCCATTTGACCCCCTTTGGTCCCACTCCACAGGCCCCTGGGGGATGGGACCATATATAATTCACAATTTTGGTTGACCTTTGGCTATGGAATGTTTCTGCAAAAATTCAACAAATTTGGTTCTGGAGAAGAAGTCGATACTGTAATTGTTTATCGTCGTACGACGGACGAGCACGACGACAGACAAAAGGCGATTGAAAACGTAAAATTTAAATACGTCTAACAGTTGTCCGTGGGAATGAGAATAATGTCTCCCTTAAGTGGTGATTCTAATATAAACTTTGCGGCTTCCTACCAAAAGGTTACAAAGGTCAAAACAACGTCGTTCGTTTCAGGACAAACAACACCGGGAATCTTAACACAGCTTTTGGTAAATATATATCAAATGCTAAAGAAGGACAAACATTTAAGCTCTGTTTGGATGTGAAAAAATTATCAACATCTGGTCTTCTTGATGATATTGACCACTTTGGCTTTGAACAAGAACCGACACTTCCTCAACGGAAAGAGAGACTTACTGAGGAACTAAAAATTGTCCAATGCGCCACACACTATCTTGAAAATGAAGAAGATGATGGTGTACCAATATCCTCCATAGCAGAGTGTGAAAATCTCCACGAGAAGGTAAAGGTCATAATTACTAAACTCAGTTGTAGAGTTCATGATCTAAGAAAGACATAGATGTCTCGACAAGTGGCCCTAAAAAAATTCAAGGATGTGGCAGGACCCGAATGGAAAAAGTCAAAACTATCCATGTTGATAAGCGCTATTGGAACACAATTACAAAATATCAATTACTGAATCTCAAAATGCATGGATTTCATTGATCGTTTGGGTTTAATCTGCGTAGTTGTTAACAACTAGACATCATCTTATTCGTTTAAAAAGCGAGTCAGAATGAGTTGCCAGTCATACTACGTACATCTTCGGGAAAGAGATTTTGATGACAGTGAAATCAGTCCCATGCATGTAAAACAACAGGGGAAGCGGTGGCATAGTGCACGTAACACAGCCACTGGAAGCACAATGAACAGTTATCATCAGTTGTATTGCCTTCGTCGACTTCTGTGTCAATCTAGTATACCACCCAAAGGTATTCAAAGAAGTGCTTTCTTGAAAGTTGCTTTGGAAAGTAAAACAAAAAGACAAACTAGATGAAGATGGCAGTTTGAGTAATGATAGTAGCCTCAACACTAGCAACTATTGCTGCTTCAGAGGGGGATACATACACGCTACACTGGTGTGACTCCTAGAGGCCTGGCGAAGAGACTGGACTGATAATACGTTTGTTGGTTCTATTATATGGATCTCTCTAAGGCCTTTGACTGTATAACTCATGGGCTGCTACACGAGAAGCTGTCAATTTTGGTTTGGGTGAGACTTCTATCTCGGGGCCTTACAGCAGCAGACGAGACTGGCGTCCATTGTCCCTGGTTGGTAGTGGCTGGAGAGAGGGGTTTCCCTTAGGGTCTATTTTAAGACCTCTTATTTGTAATATTTTGTCGATTATATCATTTTTTATGTAGAAAGGGGTTCCTTATATAATTGCATTGATGACAATACTATAGTATCTCTATAGTGAGTGTCAGAAGAAGGGAGTAGTGTTTCAGTGGCATGATTTAAGAGAACCGCAGGAAGGCTAACCGTGATAGGTATCAAGTGATATCAGTAGCAAAGAGTAGACGGGACAGGATCAGCTCTTTTACTATAACCGATTGTACCAAAGGTTGTGTAAAATGTGTAATGCTCTTCGGTGTAGACATTGATTGACATTGTAGATTTTATGTAAAAAAACAAAAGCTTCCGAGCAACTCTGTGTTTAAATAGTTTAGTAACTTTAGTAAACAGGGAAAATTCTGATTTTTAGGTCACCTGAGACGAAGTCTCAAGTGACCTATTCTAATCGCCTTTTGTCCGTCGTCGTGCGTCGTTCGTCGTCCGTCGTATGTTCGTAAACATTTAACATTTTCGCCTTCTTCTCAAAAACCGCTAAAGCAAATTCAATGGAATTTTGCACAAACGTTCTAAGGCATAATGCCAATCAAAATTGTGAATTATATGGTTCCCACCCCCCCTGTGGGCTGTGGGAGGGGCCAAAAGGGGTAAAATTGACTATAATTTCAAAAATCTTCTTCTCCACTCACAGATGTAATGGAATCAAATACTCTTCATAGATAGAAAGGTCTAAAGGTCCTTTACAAAAATTGTGAATTATATGACCCTGGGTCTCAGTTTCCCCTTGGGTAGGGGTCAAGTTTACTATAGTTTATATAGGAAAAACGCATTTATGAATGTTATTTGCTCTATTTTTTATAGGAAATTAGTCAAACTGGGTTAGAATTATTAGCCTGAGATAGCATTTTATCGTCATATTCATATTGGTCCTGGCAGACCCCCAGGGGACTTAGGGGCGGGGACAAAAAGGGTCAAATAGACTTAAACTTCAAAAATCTTCTTCTGAATTCACAAATTTGATGGAACCAAATAATCTCCATAGATTAAAAAGTGAAATTTATAAAATCACTGACACTGACTGATTTCTAGTCTGGTTTTGTTGTTTAATGTTGGCAAAGCAAATTGGAATTTTAAGCATAAGGTTCGGTAATATAATACACTAACTATCTAAATGAAAAACAAAAAATAAAAATTCTAAAACGAAAGTTCAATTTTAAAGTTTATTTTAATTCGTAAATATTTTTTTTATATATTTGAACCAACTTTGCAATGCTCTTTCTGTAGCAGCACTCAGGTGACCGTCAAGGCCTCTTGGGCCTCTTGTTAAGACTTTTGTTCTCTAAAATTTAATTACTGCTCCCTGGAATGGCTTTTTTGAAATTTAAGTTTACCTAAGAAGACGGAATGGATATTGGAAAGAACCATTGGTTTTATTAAGGATGATTTTACAATTTAGCATCTATAATATCTACAAGCAAATAGAATGAAGTTTGAAGAATTTCCAAAGCTGCTCCACTATACCTTATCTTTATCTTTGTTATTGTCTTAGGATTGAATACCAGCTGGCGCAACCTAGAGTCAGAACAACCACGAATGGCTTAATGCCTGTCCGATAAGAGGTCCCTTGGTAAAGAACGGTCTACTGAACCATTTGAGGAAGGTGGATAATTATCTAGAGTTTGTCAGACTGTTGCATGCATGGGACGGCCACATATGCTCCCGTGATTTGTATACATGCGCTTAACCGTCTCTGTTTTTATTGTTGTATATGTTTTTTTGTCACATGTGGAATCCTTTATGCTTTAATGTTTTTTTTTCTGTTGGCTAATATACCATGTTTGTAATATTTCTTACTATTACAAAGGAGTGGTATCACATTGGGCCTTTTAGTTAAATATTTTGCATGAAGATACATTAGAATCAGCTGCCTACTGTACGCTATTCATAATATCCGATTTTGTCTAAGCTCATGGTTATTTCAGAGGTCAAAGGTCAGAGGGTGAAAATTCGTATTTAAAGTCCTCATTGATTAAACATTACAATAGAGATGACATGTTTCGCAGGTTTCGCTTGTAAATATTAGGTTTGTGAAGTTCAGTTTAGAAAACTCCCTTGCTTAAGCTGATTACATCCTAGGGTTACATTGGCTATGTTACCTGCATAAATTAGGTCATATTCAATTAATGGTATCATCTTTCCACTAAGGACATAATGTTCCACTATGTAAAACCAGGAGATTTTTTAAAAATTATTCACACTTGTTTTATGAGCTTAATTTCGTGCAACGGTTTCATTTGTAAAATGCGACTAAATTAGGAATTTAATTTTGCGGTTATTGAGATGGAAATATTTAAATTTTTCAATCATTTCAAAGTTTTAGAGTAATGTGAGCACTTGTATTTTGTCACGATCTGCTTTAGATTATTGCATCCTAAGGTCACATTTGCTGGGTCACAAGTATAAATTAGGTCACATTTATTAATGCTTTTGTCTGTCATCTAAGTATCTTCTGGATATAACAAAAATAATTTTATATCATATGGTGCATATAGCACAGCTCATATTTTCTCTCAGTTTTAACTATGAACAACTTATTAGTTTTTTTCTAAGTTATTGTTTGGTTTGGTTTGATTAGTTTAACGTCCTATTAACAGCCAGGGTCATGCCAGGTTTGTTGGTGGAGGAAAGCCCGAGAACCCGGAGAAAAAAACACCAACAGCGGTCAGTATCTGGCAACTGCCCCACATGGGATTCTTAGCTTCTCGGCCACCGCGGCCCCTAAGTTACTGTATGCTACATAAATATAGAATATTTTTCTTACCAACAAAAATGGAATTTATGAGATCATAATTCTCCTAAAACTCTCGTCGGTGTAGTGATATGTTTAACATATATTGTTACGTCGTTCTGAACGACGTCATGACGTAAATACAGTGTGCAAAACCAAAATTGTTCTAGTTCTATATTTTTTACCACATTATTTGGTGTTATGATTTTAAAATGTTGAATAACTTTAAGATAACAAAACATGGAAATACAAGCATTAAATTGCCTTTATGGGGGACTGATGGTCCTATACTTATCCCAGGATTCCAGACAAATTAATCATAACGCGTTAGCCCGCGTTATTCAATTTTTCTGCAATCCTGGGGTAATTATAGGAGCATTTATCTCCGCAGGAGGCAATTTAATGCTTAATTACCGGTATGTCATTTTTCCCCTCTTTTCTGTACTATGATAGATGTATATGCATTCTTATAATGTTTTTATCTATTTTCAGCAGTATTTGTGTGTGATACACACATGCTTATTTTTGTAATTTTTTTCTAATTACAACATTGCCTGTGTTAAATTGTACTAGAGCTGTTATTCTTATTGTTTGCTTTTGGCATGTTTGTCGTAGAATTAGCGCTATTGTGCTATAACCAGGATAACGTTTCGATAGATTAGGTGAAAACCAGATTTAACAGTGTATAATTTGACATATTTTCAATAGACTAAGTTTAAAACATATTACCTACGGTGCTGCTAATTTGACTAACATGGTACCAATAGATTAGGAGAGAGGGTGAACACGTTCACTGCTTTATTGATTGTCTCTGTTCAATTTTGAAGCAGAAAGTAAAATAATTTTTTTACGAATAGTAAGGTATATATGAGAAACCTTATGTGAAATATGGGAGAAAAATTAGTTTGACCTTAGCGCACCAATAATTAGGAATACTAATTAACCTCCGCACTGTCCCAATAGGAATGGTACGTTGCCGTTGTTCTTGTTTAATGCAGCTCATATTTATAAATAATTCATTGAGAAATGCGTTACTTATACAATATACAAAAGACATTTCGTAGCGTTGTGTAAATAACGTGTTAGATATGAAGACAGTATATCAATATAAGTTATAAAATGGAGTTATAACCGTACATTATTTCAATTAAAGGGTTGTTTTTTTATAATGGTATCACAATATCGTCACATGTATAATTCATCGGCTAAACTACATTAAAACATGTGATGCCCTAAAATATTTTTTATTGTCAATGACGTCAGACATTTGGAGTATGTCTGAAGCAATATATTTTACCTGTCGTACACCACAAGCTATCACGGTGATCTTATCCACCTTTCAGTAACAAGTAAGAGAAGCGACTAGCAATATAAGTTCAGTCGTTGGCTCATTTCTTCTTCTGTTTTCCGTGTCGTCCAGGTCGTCAATATTTACTATTTGTGGTCGTTAAAGGCGGATCGTGAGTGATAGTTATTTACAGTGAGAGATTTTTAAAACGTTTTGGGTGCAGTTTGAAAGATTAAAACAGGATAAAAAATATTTTGTTTTGTTTGTTGTTATTAGCATCGATTGTATTGGTATGGTATCGCTTTGGTCCAAGGTATCGTCTGAAACCACATTTTGGTTGACAAATGTATATTTCATAATTACCTGTCTTTACTTTGTGTGAAATAAAATATAATCAGCCAGGGTCATGTAAGGACGGCCTCCCGTGTATGAAGTGTGTAGCGTGTGTGAAGTGCGAGTTGCGTGTTTTGGGAGACTGCGGTATGTTCGTGTTGTCTTCTTATATTGTGGATCTGCTGCCTTTTTTATAGTGCTACAGTACCATGCCAAAAGTATTCGGTCACAATGGCGGCGTGTTTACATGGCGGTAAAAACGAAACGAACTCCGAATTAATTTTACTTATATACTAAACAGTTAATTGCAACGGTATTACACACTTACCTTCAGTATTTTGTAAGATGTCCTTTCAATCTGATTACGTTTAAAATTCGTTTAGGGATCGTGTTGTACAAGCTTTGAATGTAGCAAGGTGTGATCTCCGTCCAAATCCTCTGAATCTCGGAGAACAAGTCATTTGCCGATTTCACAGCTGCTACTCGAGACTGAAGTTTTCTTTTTATTAATAACCAAAGATTTTCAATTATGTTTAAATCTGGTGATTGAGCGGGCCAACTCATTCCATTAATTCCGTTCTGGGCGATGTAGTCTTGGGTGGACCTTGCACGGTGAACTGGGGCATTGTCGTCTTGGAAAAAATAGCCACCAGTAGGAAAATGTCTGGCAAGATCTGGCCAAAGATTTTCCTCCAAAACCTCCTGATATTTTGCAGCATTAATATTTCCTTCCACTCGAGCTAATGTCCCCACACCGTTCCAACAAATGCACCCCCAAATCATAACCTCGAGTTTGTTTTGGGTATTACGTGGCTGCACAAGATCCGGTCGCCATCCTTCACCTCGCTTTCTCCATATATAAACTCTGTGGTCCTGTCCAATAACTATTTTGCTTTCATCTGAGAAAATACCTCGCTTCCAATTATATAATGTCCATCTCCGCTTTTCTCTACACCAAGCAAGTCTCTAAGTTCGGTTACTCTGCTTCACGACAAGTTTCTTCCTAGAAACACACCTGGTATACCCATGTTGGCTCAGATGTCGCTGAAGTGTTCTTTTAGAAGTCGAAACATTACTTTGCTCATTGTATTTAATGGTAACATCAGTAAGGGAATCCCTCCTATTGTATTTAACAATCCTCTCCAAAGAACGATAATCCCGCAAATTCCCTGATCATCGAACCTATCTGACCTACCAATTCCCCTAAGATAGGGAATGTCATGCATGTTTGAGTCACGGTCTTCGTCAGCGTAATCTCTGGTAATTCTCTGCTGTTTTAAAATATAATTATTATGTTTTTGTTTGTATGGCTTGATGCGAGTTGCTTGGTCCATGGCACGTGAAAAAGGACTCCGATATTTAGTCGACATTTTATTCTGCTGTATTTATATCAAATATACATATACATGTAGTTGCATAGGAGTAGATCTGTTTTAGTGTCTACACATACACATAAAATACATTATTCTATATAACATGCACAGGTTGATGTATGTACATATGTATTATACCCAGTGTAATTGATACAAAAGTCTGTTACATACAATGATATACATATATACTGTACATTGTACGTGGGGATACCGGTATACAGTCTACCTGCACATACGTAAATAACTCGTGCACTGTAAACTATAGGCTCACATGGCTGTCGTTATGGTCACTAGACCTACATGTAGGACCCTTTTCGCCGTCTTTTCCCATCCCACCACCTAAGAATTGTAGGTGACACCTCACCTGATATGATGATCAGTCAGGCGTCACAGGTACATGTAAGGTATACCTATTATCTGTAAAGATGCTCAAACGCTGACAAATGGTGTAATTTCTTTATAAAAAACATATACACGATTAATCACCAATTATTGTTCAAATGATGAATATCAATTCAATTGATAGCGTGCTGTCATCGCCCCTGTACCTGTATAACTTGATTAGTTTAGTAAAGTTTACTTGACCCTATGTGTGTTTTTGTTTCAAATGATAATAATTTTTATGAAACTATGCTTATTCTTTCAATTGAGAATAATTGTTATAATATTATTTTTTTTCTCAAAATGAAGATAATGTATACACATTGTTTTGTATTTTGTATGCTTTTTTATCTTTTTTTTTCAATAGAGGAAGAGGAGATCATTAGTAGTTAAATTTATGCTACATGTATATACAGTCGAAACTCGTTATCTCGAAATTCAACGGACCAACGAAAATAATTCGACTCATCCGGAATTCGACTAAAACGTAATGTCATTAGGTTTGATCAGAACGTATTTTTTAATAGGCATGCACCCTGATTTCCCGTAGATGGTATACTGACTTCAGTGGTTCATACAACAAAATTTTACTGAATGTAGTAGTTGAACAAATAAAAAACAATCATCTTTTTTATTTCAGAATTAGAATTAAATGGTATTTCAAAATAATAATACAGCAAAATAAACAATAACTGTCATCTACCGTAACAGACTACACACTCCGTTTCCGGATAATGAAACACACTCCCGGTCATGATCAGTCACGTGCACGGTGAACGAGCTATGCTGTGTGTGATTGTGTAAACACGCGTCGTGTCTATGTACAGGTAACGCTAGGTTTACACTGTTCCCGGCGACCACGGTAGCCCCGTTTGCCCGAAACGTGGTGCGCCGTGGAATTTTGGCTATTTTTGTATCTGTATTTAAGTTGAGCTAGGTCTTGTGAAGTTTTGCTACGGTCTTTTACGGATTACGTGGTGGACCGTGGATACAGGGGAAAGTGCTGTTCCCGAAGGTTAAAGGAACACTACGACTTTAGCACGGTCTATCAAGGATACCACTACGTTCTCTCCTGACCTGTTACGATCTGATGAGGTCTGCTACGTTTTACACGTTTTGATCGAACTCCAATACGTCTTTCACGGTCCGCCACATCCTCGATATTCCAGGGGTCGATTACTTACGATCTCTACACCCCTGGACTATCTCATAGTAAAACTGGAGGCAACAGAATAGAACAGGTAATTTAGTCATTTGATGTACATCAAAAGAACCGTATAACGGTACACTGTGGTTGACTGTGTGGCTTTGATGTTAGGCGTCGCTCTCTCTGTAGTCTTCAAAGGAAATCTTTGCTGGCCTGTGATTGGTCAAATGTTTTCAGCTGAGCTGCCTTCAATTTCACTATGAGATAGTCCAGGGGTGTAGAGATCGTAGGTGATCGGAACCCCTGGAGTATCGAGGATGGGTCCGCCAAGGCTTACTAGGATGAAAGTCTGATGCCGGGCTTTTTGGAGCAACTGAAACAATATTTATTGCCGAAAATGTCATTTCAAACACGTTTTAATTACAAAATTTGTTAAAAGCATATTTGGTATAAATATATAATTATTATAGCCAAGTATTTCTACGCAAATATTTTTTTTGTGTGTACTCATTTAATCTGCCTTTTGCAATAATAGCTTTTGTATAATTTGAGGGTTTAAATGTGTTTGATAATGACTATTTCTATCTATTAATACAAATAATTCTTTGAAGTAGCAAATATGTACCAGGCCAGGCAATGATACTCCATCATATTTTGCTTGTAACGTAAGACCGTAATAAGACGTAACAAGCCGTATCACGTCGGACTTTCAACCGCTACAAGCCGTGAGATGCCTTGACAAAACGCATCAAAACGGTTTTCATCCACCTTGGCTTGCCGTAAAAACCTTGACAAACCTGGATAAAACGGCCCAAAACGTGCAGCCAGTCTGCATCAACCGTGATAAAACGTGGAAAAAACGCAACAGAACGTCACAAAACTTGAAATCACCGCGAGATTCCGCGGAACGTGCTTGCTGCCCGTTCCACCACGGACCGTCTTGAAGTTCTGTTACGGCCTCGTACGCACTATTACGTTTTGCTATGTCAATCCCGTTTTATTACGTCCTGTGGCGTTCACTACCTGTACCGTGACTGCCGTGGCAAATTTTTTGACAGTTAAAAAATCTGGCACGGTATCCACGGTAATCACGACCGCTCACGTTTGTCTATCACGTCCTTCTGCGTACTCTCACGTTGTCTCGCGGTCACCACGTTTTGTCCACGGTTGCCTGAAACGGGTCTGCCGTGGCCGCCGGGAACATAGTGTAAACCTAGCATAAGTCCCAGTTGTAAAGTGACACTAATTAGGAAGCCATACTTTTGAGGATTATTAAACAATTCATAATAAGCAGTCATTGTTGTAGTATATGCTCCATAGGCCAGCGTATATTGATCGCGATAGGTGCAGGTAAACCAATTATGCGTTACGAAAAAACCACAGGTGAATTTCAATTGTTTGAATACATCGTATATTTAAATACATTGTGATTGATTGTTTTTTAATTTGAAATTCTGATTGAAATTAAATTCGAGATAGCGACTATTTTTTTCGTTGAATATCCGTGCTAGGGACCAGGAATTTACTTTGACTCAATCAGAGTTTCGAGCCATCCGATCTTAAAATATATATACAAAGAAGGAAAAAAAACGGGACTTCAAAATTAATTCGCCTCAACCGGAATTTCGAGTCAAACCGATTTTGAGATAACGAGTTTAGACTGTATGTGTAATCCAAACATGCTCCGAGACAATACCCATTGGGCTCCCGTATACCCCAGCCCCACCCGAAACATATAAACTTACATATTTACATTATATAGCTAGCTATTGTATGTGTATTCGCCACTTTGACGCTAATTCGGCGGCCATGAATTGTTTTACCTTCAATTTAACTAATATCTTGGCTCAGGTACACATACTAGTCTAAGACTATATGCAGAGTATATACAATTTAGGCGATAAATCATTACATTGCTTTAAGAAAATCTGTACCACTAATTAAGTGAAAAATATTCTCTAATCAATCATAGGTATGTATATTATAGTATGTGGTTACAATAGAACATTCTATGTTTCTTGGCAATTATCGGTTATAATGTACATGATGCAATATAATATAATAATTGAATAATTTGACCTGTGGCACAGTGTTTTTGAACGACCATCTAGTAAGCGTATGCTGATAAACGAGATATAAAATGACCATTATACCAAGATACAACTTATTAGGAATAGCAGTTAAATATAAACCAACCAGTAAAAATGGACATGCTAGAAAACGTAATTGTACACCAGCTCAGAGTAAAAAAATCAATACAGCTATAAATTGTATAATTATGTTTTAAATACAATGTATGGGACCAAGAAGTAATTCCAACCGTGTGGACAAAAATATGTCAAATTTTCAAGGCGATCTGTCCCTTCATCAAGACACAAAAAACGAACATGAATACATGATATGACACGAACAGTAAAACGGGACAATGAAAGAAGACAAATATTCTCATTTCATGGAACGCAATAAATGTGTTAGGAATAATACAGTATAGGGTTGGTACCGCTCGGTAACGTGACTACGACATACACTTCACTCTAAGCGATTAACAACCACATTTTATTCCAACTAACATGTTACAAATTGTAAACAACCGATGATCAATTAAAAGAAAGAGCAACATGCCAAGGACGAGAGATTGAAGTAAAGCAACGGCCTCTGATTCATGATGATCTTTCTTCGTCTAAGGGGGAGAGAGCTGGCACTTGCACTTCCTCAAGTTCGCTACATATAAACCTATCAAGAATATGGAGACCGCAGCCGAACTTATGGGTACAAAGATAAAGTGGGAGCTCAGGTCACGAGATGAACGAAGAACGAATCATTTTAGGGGGCAAAGACAGGGCATGGATCGTAGAATGGGAATAGGAACAACAGGAGAAAAGAGAGGTGTACAGTTCCGATACAGTCACCATTTCTCGAACAGGCGTGTTTACAGACATGCCCAAATGTCGTCGGATTGTTCCTCCCAGACCCTTACGTCAGCAAAAGGCATTGTACTGAACAATTGAAGATCGAGCTAAAGAATACCACGCAGGATTACATAAACAAAAGATGTGATAAAAATGGTAGACCTAGGAGCTCGAATCTGACACAAGAGGAGCAGTCTGGGATAAAATCACTGAATGATCGTGTCTAAAGTAAGGAGGTGGTAGTTATGCCGTCAGACAAAAGTGGGCGTATGACCATGAACAGTATGATGAGCAATTTCATTGAACTCATGCAGCCCCATCTCGATGATGATTCCTACTATCAGCCATGAGGAACACGACAAACTCGAAGAAGGAGATTGGCAGCTCACGCTTTGCAAGGGGGGGGGTTCCTCACAATGGGGAAAAGGTGGGATGACCCAGATGGTATTCAACACCGACATTGGGACAGGGTAAAACAGGCACTTCGCACTACAAATTGCATTTGCACCGCCCTTGTATGGTTTACCGAAAGACCATAAAACCGCCAGTGAACGTGGTCATCCCCTAAGACCGGTATGCGGAGCTAACGAGAGCATCAATGGTCCTCTGTTCAGACACTCTCGTCTGAGATAATCTCAACGGAGGATGTACTTGAAGCGGTGACATCGTACAATAACAACACGGCTCATGGTGCAAGAGAACCAGTAGCTCTATCAATGGATGTCGCCGCCATGTTTCCGAGCCTCAATGTCTTCGCCGTTGCGAAGGAAGTGAGAGAGGAGTTCCTTCGATCTGACCTGGAGGTAGTTGTGGATTCTCGTTGAACTTGGTCTTTATCTTTGCGATCATTTATCAGAATAAACGCCAGGACCTAGACGTGCTTGGCCTTGAATGATAAGATATACCCAAACGCAGGAGTTGTGGCAAAGACATCAAAATCACAACGGATGAAGTTACTTCAGCTAGGAGGAGGGGAGAAAGACCACCAGGCTCCGACAAGAGTCTATTTAGAGAACGTGACAGTTTGTTTGTTTTTTTGTTGTTTGATTTATTACTCCTATTAACAGCTTGGTTCATGTAAGATGGCGTCCTATGTATGCGGGTGTGTTTGCGTGTATGTTGTTGCGAGGTAAGTGTACTGGAGACTGCGGTATGTTCGTGTTGTGTCTTCTTGTATAGTGGAACTGTTGCCCTTTTTATAGTGCTATATCACTGATAGCATGCGCCGAAGACACGTGTACCTAGGTCAGATGAGACACGTCTCATGTTCGCGTTGGCCTTGGAAGAGGGATCAAAATAGTAATGAACCACATACTTACACGTTTCAGGGAGACTTTATACACACCAACAGAAAGGAGGTCCAATTGGTCTTAAATTATCTGGAGCGTAAGCCAAGATCCATATGATTTTCTGGTGCCGACAGTTCAGACAGAAAATGGCAGCAGCCACAGTGTCTAACCTTCCTTACCACCAGGTATACGTACATAAAGTTTATGTGGATGACCAGAACCTTGTTGTGGAGGCATTACCACCAGGTAATAGGTTTGTTGAGAGAAAGATCGTGATTGTGGATGAATTGGTGGAGAGGGATCTAGAATAAGACCAGCAGATGAGAGGACGGGCGCAGATAATTAAAGAGGTTGCCAACTCAGTATGCCCCTATACAAGAATGGAGGTTGACTATCCATCGGCACATGATTTTGGATGGATGCCGTTGCAACATTCAGGTCCAAATTCGCGCATGCGGATGGGTCTGTGGACTGAAAGTTCTACAAGAAAGAGGTTTCAAGCTCACAATTCATCCTCAATCGCAGTGCACTCCCTGTGTCCGTGAAACGCCAATCCCTAATTCAGGACGGCATACGCCGATTGCGTAATACCAGACCATCTTTAGAACCAGAACTGCGCCAAGAGCTTATGGAGGATTCTTGCAGAGATGATGCTGATCTCAGGATACCCAGAGGCTTTTAGGGCCAATGTAATAATTGCTGCCCTCAGAGGCTATGCCATCAGGTATCCACGAGCCAAGCTATATATCCGCATAGAGATCTGGAAGGAGAATGAGCGCAGGTCTTTGCAGGAACGTGGAAAAAGGCTTTCGTAGTTTCGACCAGCTGACTACCGGTAATTTCGTAACCATCAACTCCTGGTGCAGAACTTGCAGACGTGTAACGAGGGGTGGACAGCGGTAACGGGCCCAGACTTTGACTGAATATCAGGGTGGTTGAAACTGAGTGGACAGACGATCAAGCAGCAACTTGTTCGTACCGACACTAAATTTGGTGATGAGTGTCAAACGAGGAGGAGTGTGCTGTGTCAGAAGCACCTGGTTTGGTGGTGGGTCATTACATTTCCGGTCCGGTGTGCGCTGTACAAAGCCACATGCAAAATCGGGTGCCAAGCACAACACGGTGTAAGCATTGGTAAAACCGGCCGAAAATGCCTATACCCGGTTCCAGGAACACAGGCGCCAAGTAGAGAGTGGTAATTCTCTCTAATGCTCTGTGTTAAGCAGTTGTCGAAGACGACAACGCTTACCAGAACGGGAGACTTCAGAAACGGTTCAAGCGTCGAAAGCTCATCAAGACTTTCAAGCCACTCGAACTGCAAAGTCCTTCCGTCCGAGAACCAAGGTCTAGAGGCGCTGGTCGTATACACGGACCGGCTGCTGGACACACGACATTGCGCTGAAAGAGCCCTAGAATTCTAAGTCTAGGAATGGGAGCAACCTAGCCGGAGATTTTGTGTTACACTGGGTAACCACGCACTGTGAACATGCCAATATTGATTGAGCGTAGAAAATCTGATTTAAAATTAACATGACTCCTTATGACCATTCCGGTGATTAGAGGATCTGACAGCGTCCATGGCGGGGGGGTCATGTCATGTTCAGTTGTGACCTTTATACCCAAGTGCTAGCCAAGCCACGAGTTTACCGAACGGCACGTGTAGGTTCTGCACCTTGCTGCATCTCAAGATCACTGTAACGAACATTTCGTCCCATGAATCACTTGCTAGCCGGTTGATAGCCTTTGTTTGTGTTCGCGTGGGGCGTACGGGTAGTGCTGATGATAGTTTTTTTGTGTCAGGGCACGCAATGGGCTCTGTGTTCCTTTATCAAGCGAATAGATGAACGTTAGATGATCCTAGTGGGATCCCAAGCGTGAATGGTAATGTTGCTGGGAATAGTGCTGTTTTGTTTGATAGATTTTGCGTAGTGTGAGTCAGGTCGATATCTGCACTACGTCTAGACGACACTAGCTGTAGCGTCACGGAAGTATGTCTCAATGAACAATCACACTACCACGCTTAGTCAGATTGCTACGGAAAGCTCTCTGTTCTTTACTGTATCCGCCATTGCGCTCCGATAACATGCTGGTCATGTCGATTGATTAGACGCTCTGCATATGTGACTTGCATAATGAGTTCCGTGAGCTGCTCGGAAAACAGGGCTACTGAAGGGGTCAACAAGTATATTGCTTGTGACTTTGATTTACGGCATTCTTCTGGAATAGTCACACGCCAGTTGCAACCCCCCTCTGGTTTCAGTGTGTCGATTATAAGATTCTAGATGGCGCTGCATAGAATTCGTTCCTATAGAGTAGATACTACCTTAGGCGGCACTCGCGATACGCTACTGTAGTCGCTGAATGATTCAGTATAGCTCTGCTTCAAGCTCATGGGGACGACTGTTGTGTGTGCAATATCTGAGTTAATAGGGTTCGACGTCTCTGCAGTTCTTTGACAGATTCGAATAGAATCAGCAGATATGCTTTTGACGACTACATCTATTTTCATAGAACATTTGTATGTAAACAATATATCTTGGCATATATGGCTTTAGAGTGAAAAGGGATTTTTAATACACAGTCTGGATACATGTACATGTAGTACGATACACAGTGTACAGTGCATGGTCGTTCCTCCTTTAGGGTTGAAGATTGTCATACAAGACTTGGTTTTGGCTAGCCAAATGGGCATACTGCATGTTGTATGAGAAACGAATATGGTTGGTTAAGAATATTTGTGCGTCTTTCTTCGTTTCATGTAAATACGTCCAGGGATTTCGTGGGTTTGTTTGTGTTTGAGTTGATGTAGGTGAAATGATCTGCGCTTTATTCATGTCAGACTCGGTTCTCCAGGGATTCGAGAGATATATTGTATAGATGAGTTGATTTAGGTTCGAACTATTTAAGAATCCTGAACAGAGACTGCTTTCCGGCTATTTGGTAACAAGTTGACACACATGTGAACGCGTCAGTAATACGAATCATACCTTTCCTCAAGCATCGTATAGCTGTACGTGGGATTGCTATTATAATTGCTAGTAATCTGCTGTTCTCAGGTGGAACCTGACTCACTTCGTGATGGGATAAAGACCTAGTCGAGATGCGCAAGATAAAATGATGATTACTGGCCATAGAATATTTTAACTCAGTGGCATAATCGATGTATAGCTTAGAGATCTAGCAGTCAGGTTTCATGAATATGAAACATACTCAAATACATTGTGGCAGTCATTTACAGAGTCGAAGTAGTGCTCACAGCAAAGTATAAGTAATAGTATACGCGATTGAGAATTAATTCTTAATGAAAACAATATGTCTGAGATGTGATTTAGTATTGCTCATATCATAGACAGTTAGCTAAAGGATTGTGTCGACTTTAAGTCATTGTATTATCACAAGTAAGGTATAGGAAATAGTCAGAATGAACTAGTGTAGAGGAGAGTCGCATACTGGATGACATGGTCAATACACAAAATGTATGTAGTCTTAACGTGCTAAGAATGGATTTCATTCTCTATGAATCCACATTTTGAACATAACGTATATTCGTCTGTATTACATTTGTGATCGGGGATGATGTATCATATAGTTATACATCCATCTCTGTATATTATCTATGTTCCTTGATGGATTAGTTCCATATGCTTTCCATTCATTGTAAATGGGTGGCAATTAACTTGGCTGTGTATGCGCATTTGAAAAAATCTGGTATAGACTACATGCACACTCTAGAGCGCGCAGATAAACTCTATACTCCGCTGGCGAAAGCATCAAGATATCTACTATAAACTCTTATTGTGCTGAACGATATCTCTGACGCGTCAGACATCTAAGAAAAACGCACCATACACTTGGGTGATATACTTATAGCTTCACAATATCCTATTGACTCTCGATCGGTAAACATTTGAGCTCTCATCCACTATACTTAAGCAGGTTAGTGCTAAAAGATTGCATATTGCACACATGAGGACCTAATTATTGCTGATATTCCGTAGTGAGTTAAGTTGATACAGAGATAGCTTGAAATTCACTTATAAATAGTCGATCATGATGTTGTGTTCGTGAGATCACTATTTCTGCTCTCGGTCAACTACTCGTCACAAGAGAAAAATCATGATATGATTTGGCTTAACAGCCTCCACGCACTCACATTTAATATTAGGACCATAAATCTGAGATCCGCAGCTTCGGTTTGTGTGACTCCATTGATCAGATCAAGTAATCAGGTAGATATAAACTTGTAAGCTCACGTACCTGGAAACGTGGTGTAGACAGATCGATGATGATATTAGCCTTCCTTCAATTGACACTCTATTTAATGCAATACACTCTGGTATAGAGGAAAATTCTAAACCTTCGGCTCAACTCACAATGACACTCATAGAAATGAACATGGATTGACGAAGTGTGATACTAGGTGACGTTAGTACCTATAGGATTACACTAATCGGATCTATGACTGATATGACGCGAGCTGGTGGCATTTGCAAAATACAATTGTGTGAGTTATAGGATATTGACTAATAGACATGGGGCTTACAGGAAGTAATAGGGAACACAAAGAATGATATTTCCAGAGCAATCGGAGGGCTACTACAAAGGAAAACTTTTACTATGAGAAAGTAAAGCATCGATGGAATCAGCTACTTATTACTAGAAGAAGTATGTACTTTGGCTTCACTAATACACGTTCACTAGTACTTTCAAGCAAAGTAACTACTAAAAAGTGAAAAAAATCCAACGCATATACCTAATCTGAATTACTATCAAGGCTTACTCAATCACAACCTACACGAAACCAACGACACCGCTACATAGAATTATGAGATCAACATATTAATACACTTAATACTATTGAACGCATCTCGGATGAAGGATCTGATTTAGATAGTATTTCGTGTACTGGAAATTTATACTTAACTATAATCAAACAAACAAACAACAAACAAGCTCTTGTATCTATCATGTATACTGGGACACTCAACGATACTCGCCAGTCTTGTTCTTCGATAGTACTCGGTGTAGCTAGTGTACTCACATCTTGTTACACTTTAATGTCCTCCGTATTCTGCTTGTTATAGCGCAAATGATCAGTGTTGGATAGGTTCCTTCATAGATATATGTGCAACAATGGTACTTGGGATGCGTCCTGTACTTATAGACTCTACAGAGCACTCTAAGACATGAGAATGGTATATATTATGGCGATACTCCTTAACATGCGTCTTACATTAAATTACAAGTCATGTCTACACAATTCGACATGTAAGGTTACACAGTGTTTGATGTTTCATTTCTACTGCCGCTCACTGCTGTAGCCTTGTTATACCACTAAATCTATGTTCAAAACATAGGTCACTAGCTTTGCTGCTTGAATGAACGCATCACACTCCACATCCAGCAGTCTCTGCACGCAGGAGGAGATGGACTGACAGCTTAGATCTGATTCTCTGTGAACTTAGAGCGCTTCACACGCTACTGGTCACAGGTCATGGCAGATCGTCTGATGAGATAAACTCCTCTGTGATTGGGCTCTCAAGGTCATGGTCCGAGTGTAAGCGATCGACGGCGTTGCTCTAGACTGAGCTCCATGTCTGAGATAGGCTTGCGCGAAATACATCAGTTCGGGACGAAGAGCACACTTCTCCTCACTCGTCGTCATGACGCTGATACCTGTTTTGTCTCTCTGTGCTCCATAATGCAGCTCCAGCTCGCTTTGCTTTTATACACAGACAACGTACTACGAAGATATGTGTTACAGACAGATTCATTTGGCGCTTAGCCACCCTATACCGTTGAGTTATTTTCACGTCGAGGTATTGTGAATTATCTATGCTACCAGATGACTAGTAAACTGATTCAGATGCTTACTCTAGTTAAAAATTTTATAACAGCCTACATTGCCTTGATTAATTTACGCTACGTAGTACTATTAGGGGATGACACGTACTCTAATGAAATAGTCAGGTCAATATTCATTACGATGTTTGTAAAAGAATATTTTTCTTTCGTTCAGTATACTGCATGCATCATACAAGTCGAGTCTGTGCTGCATGGTCAGTCAAGATGTATAGAGTGCGTATTAGTGGCTGTGTTTCTAGCCTCTGTCACCAATAAGTCGTGTTGTCATGAATATAGGCTAACTTGTGTTATGTACATATCCCACTCACTCATATAATTACATACTCTCAACTACAAGACCTGTTTTGTAGATGCCTAAACTTATCTCACCTCCAAAAATTATTCTGCTCATAACGTGTGGTTTTAGGCTCGATCAATCGATACCAACTGAATATGATGCGAATTAGTCGCACTGGAATGCCTAGGGTACCGTCCAGAAACACGCTGTGGCGATGGAGATGAATGATCTATAACTACGGTTAGCTCACTCCTAGGGGCTGGCGCCATTGACGTCCGTTCCGCTGGCTAAGACCTGCACTCATATCTAGGCAACTCGAGTGTGACTGAGGTTGCAGCGTTCGGTACCGCGTGTTATGCTGCCTTAAACATCCTTTTCAGATGTGTTACGTCTTGCAGCACGATATATGCCTGCTCAAGCCTAACCAAAGAATACCTTAAACATCTGTCAAACTCTAGAGAGATCGTCCTTGCAGATAGGGTATACTGCATCAAAAGCGCAACAGGGACTACACACTGCTCATGATGTGGTTCATTGTTACTGTACGAGCTCGCGCCTAACGTTCTTAAGATCAGCATCAAATGACGCATATATTTCTATCACTCTCCCTTACATCTTAATTATGTGTGACTTATTAGCATATAAATGCAGCTCGGAGCTGCCCGCTCACAGTGTTATGTAATACAACAGACATGTTGACGAGAGTCTTTGGTCTTGTCTGCCAGTATCCTTCACCAAGTATTCAAGTATCTCGGATCATCTTCACTGCCATTTCTCGACAGACCCGATATAGGGGTTTAGTGTGTTGATAGTGGTGCCTGCGGGACGTTCAGGTTGAGCGAAGACTCCGTCACCGAAGTTAGTCAGCCTATGAATGCGGATGTATACAAAAACTCAGGACCGGCGTATCGCTTCGACGTAGTACATAGCGAGTGACGCTCGTGAAGTCACAGCACTTTTCGTAGCTCAACAACGCTCATACTATGTGGTAATGTCTCACGTTGTCCTCTGATATTTCGTGGTGTGACTGTCTATCGCGGGTGATATGTGACGAACTCATACGTTCATATGGATCGCCGGCACCAGTCCATGTTCGTTCCTCTTCGCATGGCTAACACAGCATGACCTCTCGTGCAATATGCCACGGCTTCACTGCTTCTCATCGTGTAGTGCGGCGAGCTTCCACGTTGTAGACTTATGATAGTGCGACTCATTTATGCTGACAAAGGCTTTTGCTCCTCGGTTCATCGGCACTGTGAAATCTCATCATAGTAACTTACATCAATAGCCTGTAGTATAGGTTTTGTAAAAAAAATCATCGTCATCAATGTAGCGATGCAAAATGATTAGTGAGGAATACAAGATAGCTGACTAGCATACTGCTACTCATTCCTCGCAGTCTTGATCGTAAGAGTAAGTATAGAGTGCACAGTTTCTTAGTCTGATATCGAGCGCGTACGCGATCCTGTATGCTTCTATATACAATATAGTGAAGGTGCGGCAGTGGCCCGTGGTAGTCGTATTAACGAGACATCTCGTAGCATGTTGTCTCTTCTTTGTCAATACATGTATCCGGCAATTTGTTACATATTTCTGTTCACATGTTAGTTGAATATAATGTGGTTATGTATTTAATCGCTCTAATACGATCTGTGTATGAGTTGATAGTAATAAGAGCATCGTGTCGTAGGTACAGCGGGGTTCAGTCGAAGCTAGCTTACACCCTTGAATAGTAGCATGATATTAGATTGGCTTCTATCTATCCAGGGTACTTCTAGAGCTGTTTCCTGGGGCACGCTTATCATGTAACATCCTGAGCACATGTAGCACTTAATGACTGTTGTATATATTCTATGACTTAATGTGTTCACAGACTCTATTATGAACTAGCCTTCAAACTGTTTACGATATGAATCGACGTTACTAATAAAGCTTATTAACCATTCAATGGTTCGTCTTACTGCTGCTTGCTATGTGATCAGTAATTATTTGTGTAGAAGCTCTTGCACTCTATTGTGCTTGGACAAAATGTAGCGCACACTTATACTTATCTATGATAGCCACGGGTTATGAATTATATACTATATATTAGGTACCAGTATTAAAATGAACTTATGTTAGTGTCTCTATGATTATAAATAGTACACTGTTGGATCAAATCACGATAATCTGATCACTATATTCACATAGTGTCATTTGCCTAGTTCATGTTCTTGGACGTCATTTATATTTCACTAGTGCGCGTAAAACTGCACGTGCTGGCATGAATCTGTTGAACAAAATTAACGGCAAATGGAAATAAATCGTTGATGCATAATTTTGTGAATTGTTCTGTTAGTATTTTAAACTTCATAGAGTTATTCTGAAGACATTAATATATTTTTCACATGACAAATTATGTTTTTTCAACTGCTATTCCTAATAAGTTGTATCTTGGTTATAATGGTCATTTTATATCTCGTTTATCCGCATACGCTGACTAGATGGTCGTTCAAAAACACTGTGTATATACTTCGCGATAGACGTGAGTGCTAAACGTATAATCTAATAAGCAAATATATCCTAGGTAGGCTCAATGCTGGCTCATTTAAGTTACAGACCTATGCAAGGAATTAGTGACAGTGATGTACTGACGACGGAAAATAATCTCGACCAGTGAACTATAAGAACGATGTGCTAACAGTCGGAGCTAAATGTCACGAAGCGATGTACAGAGCGTAACTAATGTCACTACACTATATGATAATAAATATCCTATAAGATCTGATGTCGAAGAATTTATTATTATCAGATAGGTCACAACACTGATTAATTGTTTGGTATATCTTCAAGATTAGACTTAAATGAATATCTGAGAATAGAGCATTGCACTAATATAGATATTGATATTCTGCCCATGACTATGATTGTAATATTAAATTTATCATAATACATAGACTAGATAGTCAAAAAATGAAGACTCGAGTATTAGTGGTATGTACTGAGCGCAAGATTATAATGTGAGTATAAGACTGTTATGAAGGTAAAATTTACTACCAAAATATTCTCGATCAGGCCAGACGCCTGAAAATTATATAGCCGTCGAACGCGTAGAAGTACGGAATGTACTACTCGAGCATATTAACGACTCTAGGTCTTTTCGTCATCCACTATCACTTCATAGCTAAATTTACTGGTAAGGGCTACAGTGTTACTTGAGAGTTTTCTATTTTCAGGGAAGGTAAATAGGTGGGATGTCATCTGCGTTGTGCCGCTTGCGCATGGTGGGGCTGAGGTAGACCAAGATTTAGATCAAGGGAGGCACAACACTACGGTGTCATAAATTAGAATAAACTGCGAGCTAATTGTTAGTGATTAAGCTAGCAATTACGATTCGTAGTTAAAACACTGGTCAATGATCAGTCTATAAATGCAGGTCTTGTACTCAGAAGAATCTACGGCCATTCGCGGTATGTTATATTAATACGAGCAAAGTGTCTCAGTGAATTATTATTTAGCAATACACCTGTACTTTCACTTGGTGTTATACTTATAATAGTATGAATCGTTTTAACATCAGTAGTAGATAATGCTTTCAGCTAGTATTTAGGTTCAATCAGAAAACTCTTACACTGCTTTTAGTTTATCTCGACTTGTTTTACTAAACACAGAATAAAAATAGTCACCTGGGTAACCATAATACGCTGTAGATGCATCGACGGATATATGTCACTGACTTCAAGATAAGAAAGAGAATAACAAGTCGCATAGATTGCTATCTCTCTCTCGAATTTTACTTTAGTTCTTGATGAATTTATCAAAGATTATATAATACACACTCACATCCTGACTGCAGCCTGTGCGGATCATATGGTAAATGAATCTAGCATCTGTAGCTTTGTGGTGTTCGACTGGTCAGTAGTATCATATATTGATACTGTGGAACTGTCTAGCTTCTTGTGAGATTTGTTTCGCTATGGTATTACAGAGAATCTGATCAGCATTATATTGGGATTGTACAATCAGCGAGAATCATTTCGTCGCATACAGAGATAGATATACTCGCAGAAAATGGGCACTAGTGCGAACGCCTAGATGGTCTATATTCCTTGTATTCTATACCTCCGAAGCTTGGTCTACATGCATCCTATCCTTAGTACTGCACTAGTAGCTGTTTGAAGTAGAGTCTCATATCAGAGATTATACGAGATACGCTGCATTACTGTAGTCCGTTGCATGACACAGTCTGATACAACTTGGGACTGTTTTCTCACCGAATAGCTCTACATGCTGTGCGAATAACTCGACGCTATGTATAACATTCGAACGCAGCCAGTACCATTGCTGTGGATAGTACGACTCTCGCACTGAACATATCTACATGCAGAGCTAACGTGGATCTCTATGCATGATATAACTGTACGATCGTGTTATTGACTCGCAAAGACGTTATGTCACTGTTCACGTGTCATAGGTTAGATTATGCGCGATTAAGAGATATTTACACTGAATCCTGGTGAATAAAGTCATACTACTCGATGCATAGCGTGGCGTGTACTAGTGACAGGACTACGTACAAAGTGGACTGATCATAGACTGCACTTGACCTCGAGTTTCATTCATAACGCTAGATCGACTGATCCAGAAAATCAGTTTGCCTAGAGGCACGAGTCACTGAGCACACACATTGTGCATAATGCTGCTGTTACGGCGCCGTAGATTATCGAAGGGGAAGAAATATAATAAACTCGCTTAACTCCGCTCGTCGATTTTGAGTGTTGTAAAGACACAATCACTAGGATACACAATGGTAGCAAAGAATCCGCGGTAAATGCGACATAATGGCACTTACATTGTAAGATATAGTTACGTGGTATCCAACTCAGTCCAAAATCATCACTACGGCCAGACGAACAGCGTACATGTGTTTACTGTCTGTTCGTGTGTGACGTACGCGTCACCGGGGTACAGCAGACAAAATCTTAATAATTGACCCTTTGCTTCAAGAGACTAGCCAGCAGATGGACAGGCTTAATATACAAAGACGCGGACAGTATCAGAAACTAGATATTAATAACAAAACGTATAGATAGCGTACGAGGCCGTAACAGAAAATCATTCAAGAACGGTCACGTGTGAGAAACAGAGACGACAGAACAACAAGCAACAAAGGGTATCGCGGAAAAAACATCAGCGGTGATTCCAGATGTAATATTTCAGGTGACGTTCCTAGTCTGTTCATGATGATGTTTTCAATAAAAGCGAGCTAAAATAAATCGTATATTTATCACTCAGCAGTTTATATGATGTCTCATGCGCATCCGAATGGACCCATGTGTCACGGTGGACGCACGATTGTGATAGACGCGCGTGAAGCTCTTCGCTACGTGGACATTCAGAAAGAGTTACACGTGGACGGCGTCTGTAAATGAGGAGTATAATCTACTTGTCGCACGGGAAGAGTCCGATATTGTAGTGGCTAATCGCGTTTATATCCACTATTGGTTGATTTAGATGCGTGTAAGTTGGCGTCTACAGGCCGCCGGTTCTATGAGACTAGTTAGGTGCGCGCTGCCATTATTAGGATTACGCTTGAAGGCTGAGTACTGCGTATGTTTCATTGTGTCTGGCATTTGACTCAGTCTACGTCGTGTATAATGTATCTTGTTGCTGTACTGATACCACTGTGCACAACACAGTCTAGGAGGTCTCAGCATTTAGGAGATATAGCTAACTGATTTGACGCTGGATGGCGGAATACAACTCTGCTCTTGATCACCTACACTCAATAACGTCGACCATTAGTATGTTGACTATTTCCGTACCTGAACTCAATAGTTATGATTAAACCGAATACGTGTGACAATCGATACGAAACACGTTATGTTAGTTGTTAAATTTACGGACCTCGCAAGAAGGCCCTCATGTGGTGGCATGGACACTATCACTCATCGATATAATAGATAGAAAATTATTAGATGATTTTACTCTTTAAATTTATTTTGGCCTTTTATTTAGGATTTATTAATATATCTGAGCTTTATACTCTAATGGTGCTTTATCGCCACTCATATATGGCAGTATATACAACCGACTCGATTTGTACAGGAACTCGTATCTCATTATACATAATAATATTGCATATTGCTCGCATTGAAAGCACAATACTATGAGCTAAAATCATGATAAGTAGGATGGAATGTAGAATTAGAATAGTTGTACGTCACAGAACTCCATGTGGCTATTTAACTTATTTAGATATATTGTATGATGACTTAGTTAATAATTCAGTTTGTCATTGTTATAGAAACAGAATTTGTACAGGCGTATGATCCACAATAGTGGGTGTCATATGGCGGCCACCTATGATTGGGAACAATGCTGAAATACGAATTAAATCATAATAATGACCGGATTTACGTCTTCTCAGTTTTGTAAAAATGACGGGGGTAACACTGAAAGTTTTAAGCTTTTTTTGCGACGTAAAAATTATGGAGTAATACTTGCATGCGAAGTTTTAGACAAAAATATAGATTGACAAACAGCCCGGCACCTTGTCTAGACATGTTTCCATTTCGAACTTGCGCATCATTACGCTCGTGCCTTAAACACATATGGCAGAGCGGTACAACAGCATAATGCTTCGCATAATGAGCCAGTGGTTATGCGACAGAAGAGCACTGGACTGCTAACGGTATCTTCTACACCCGGTTAGACTATCTTGCATAGTGACAATTTTGAGGCAGTCTCCCTGAAAAACATTTGACCAATCACTAGGCCAGGCATAAGATTGTGCCTTTTGGAAGACTACAAGAGACGGAGCGCGCTAACATTCACAGCCCACACCTCCTACACCCCACCCGATAAGAGAGATAAATGTAACAAGAAGATAACAACTACAAAGCTTAAATGACATAGACAAACGTCAAAAGTATTCTGTTTGTATGTGACTATCACAGACTCAATATTACCTGTTTATTTCTAGTTGCTAGACACATCACGAGATTGTATTGACATAGTTTGAGCATAACATTGAGATCTAACAATCTTTGGTGTGAGACTATGCACTCGCTGCTCACTCACTCAAAAGGATTCGTAATGTTTTATATTTTAGCCGAGAGAGAACCTCGTGGCACATGGTACCCACTCATCTCGACGGCACACTATAGAGACGAGATCGCGAAAGAAAATAAAGAAATAGGCACGTCTGTAGGACGTTATTCAGTCTTTACAATCAAGTGTAACATAGTAGTCCGGCTAGAACTCATTGATTCAGAATCACGTTACACTCAGGAGTTACCACTCTCACATTGCTTTTAAACGAGAGAGCCAACGTATCAGAGATGTACACTGTATGACGATGTGCCGTATCGTGATAGATTAATTCGCGTGGAGCTAGGAAAGGTCGGTAGTGTTTCCTCAGTATATATGATAAAACCTTCATCGCGGAGCAGTCAGTCACAATGGCTACGATCCTGGCTGCCACATCATCGGATTCAAACAGGGATTCCGAGAGCACTGGGGAGTAAATTGCTCGGAAGTAAATGACGTGTCGATTGAGAACAATCATATCACAACAACCCTAGTCGGCTCACACACTTCGCGGACCACAATAACATACTGAGAATATGTGGTTCAAGAACGTAATTTACACTTATCTTATTATAGCCTAGACAAAGAACATATGCAATTACTGTCCGTACAGCCTTACGTTTGTGCGCGTGCAGAACGAGAGAGCCTGTACGACTTGTGTTCGCCGTGCATGTACTCATCTTGATTGTTGTTAGCTACTGAGGCCACGCTAGTGCGTATTTGCACAGCCTCGTTCACCTAGCACATACACGACGACAGTCCGTTTCCGGTCTCAGTCAGACTCGTTCCTGATTGAGCTCTATAGTCTCTCATCGAGTCTTACTCGGCTAGGTCATGGCGTTGGATGTTCACGTACTTCCATGGAAAATAATGTCATCATCTATGTCCGACGATTCCTTCATGCTCAACCTAGTCTATGGAATCGTTGAGCGGAACGCGCCTTGGGCCGGCAGTGATGTTGTGTGTGGTCTGCGTTAATTATTTTAGTATCTCCATGGGTTTCCCCTGTCCGTTAAACGTTTGC
>SAYR01054318.1:0-11089 GCA_004382745.1 Argopecten irradians irradians | reverse complement strand
TCCTAATCAGATGGTCAAGAAAATAAGTTAAACGCGTCGGTAAGTCATGTATTATAGTCCAACACTGAGATGATATGCCCGAGCATCTGCAAAAAGTATCATAAGTCAAAATAATAAGAACCTGAGAAGCCTCCTAATACACTGGTAAAAACACCAAGAGACCTATCAGTAGCTGCACACAAAAGCAATCCAAAAACATATAAATGCATAATCACCTACATGAGATATGCAGACCACCGCCACTGACAGTAAATGGCTCACGCCATCTCTCACACACCATAAACAGATGCCATACGACTAAGCGTAGTGAAAACACAAATTATCGTCCACTCAACTGCAGCACGAGCGTGGAAACGGCCTGAATGCGTACAAGGGCAGGACGATCACACGAATAAAGTAAGGAACTGAACAAATGCGTAACGGCGAGCATAGGACAAGCACAGTGGGAGACACACAACTACCACAGGGCGTCAGCCTCGGCAATAACAACGCGTCCTGGGACTCAGTACGAGTAGCAGACGCAGTAATGGAGCCGAGATCCACCAACTGCGCACGTGGTAACATCGTCGCACATAAGAACAAACAACACCGTCTCAGGCAGGATAGTCCTGACGATCTTGAACATTCAATTGAGTCGACGACTAGCAAAAGGAATACAATAAACAGCTAGCTCAAAGGCGTGTGACATGGTTAGGACAAAATCCAACAAGAGAGTATGTCGTTAACCAAATAAAACCAAAGAAAATTATATTACGCGGAAACCTGGTGAACTAAAAAAGCGTTCATTCAAACCAGACTGCCTGCAAAATAACACAACGAATGGCAGAGTAGGCACGTGCATAAGCCTAACAAAGGGCTCAGATAAAAACCGGTAAGAAGGAGTATGTCTCAGCACAAAGGGACGACTCGACATCATACCACAAAGTGGAAAAAAAGGTATATTATATAGGATGTAAAGCAGCAAAAAAATAGAAACATAAAAGGCAGACTCGGAAAAAAACGCCACGCCTACAGATGAAAGAAACAAGCGCAACACCAAAAAGCAACAAACGGTAACATCAAGTATGACAAATGACAGTGACACCCAACTCAGAATATAAGCACATCGACACATAGCACTGCATCCTCAATCAAAAGAACAACAAACCAACCACCAACAAAGCCATCTACGACATGTAACACACCAAAGGCATCCGGAAACAAATCCAACGATATAGTAGTCCCACAGACCATGATCTAACTCAAAAACAAATAAAAAACGAAAAACCCAGGCCCAGAAAGCAAACAAACGACAACTCTCAACCAATCGAAACTAAACACAAATCGTAACCAAAGTAAGAGACAGATACAAACGAAAACCTAAAACAAACCGACCCAACCAAAACATATCAATGATATATCTCAACTTAAAACCCACCAAAACACACATAATAATCACAATATAAAACAACTAAACATATAATAACGTCCAAACAGCCACAAGCAACACATAACGAACAGCAAATCATCCCTTAAATCTACAATACATACAAACATGCTCAAAGACGCCAACAACCACACCCCAACCCCCAAAAAACACAAACCAGCTCCACTCCATACGAACTTCAACAAACTACCACCAAACATTAAACCATCCACAACCAGAAAACCATAAAAAACAACCATACCAAAAATCTCACCACCCAACAAATAAATAAACAACCGTACTGCCTAAACGAGCAGCTACCAGTCCCAAACGCCACTACCAGTCCGAGCCTAACCTCCCAAAACACGACTCAATAAGAAACACCCACTCAATATCAACTACCACACGCACTAAAAGCACCCACAAAACTAATACAAAACCCCGATTATACATTCAAAATTCACCCCAAAAACACCCAGCAAAAAAAATAAACAAACCAAAATACCACAAAACTACAAATCCCAAAAAACCCAAAATGTCCCAACAATCAAAAACCTACTAAAAACCCCTTACAACGACCAACCCGCAACCCAAACCCGGCACCTCATACCCTCACCCAAGGCACCCCTCCTCCCACACCAACCGATACATATAACAAAACAATACCAACAACATCAAAAAACTATAAATAACCAACAAAAACACCACATCAAACAAATCTCCCAAAACAAAAAAATAACATAACGAAACAAATACAACCCTCCAAAAAAAACATCCCCACTCAAAAATCCCACCCAGAAATAACCAAAAACCACAAAAGAAAATTCATCACTCCAACAAAATCACCGCGAACACATCACCACAAACAACAAAAACACAAACACCAAAACAAAATATAACCCCAAATAAACCAAGACCAACCCAAAACTAACGAAATGAACTAAAAACCAGCTCAACTCATCCCCTCTAAAAAAACCCAAAACCCACCTATAACAAAAAACCAGACAAAAAACAATCATAACGAAAACCAAAAACAACAACCACCAAACACACACGACCACAACAACCGATACACACACACGCCCCCCTAAAAACAAACACCACAAAAAACAAAAAAAAGCCAGAAAACAAACCAAAAAAAACAAAATACAAACAACGAAATAAACAATGCCATAAAAAAAAACCAATACAAAAAAATACTACCCAAAAACACAAACCTAAACCACCCATAAAAGACACATCCCATAAAACAAAACTAAAATCAAATCCCAAAATCACAAAACAAACTAAACAAAAAAACCAACCCACATCCACAACAAACAAATACATACCACACAAGCAACTCACATACCCACAAACCAAAAATAACAACACATAATCAAAAAAAATTCACCAAAAAAAACACAGAAAAAAAATCAATCCACACAAACTCAAAAAACTCACAAAAAACAACATCAATATCTAAAAACAACTAGAACTCCACCCCACAACATAAAACATCATCATAACAATAATCCAACGAACAATAACAAAACACAAAAAAAACAAAAAACACAATAAAATGAAAAAAATAAAAAACAAAAAATAAACACCCCAAAAAAACTAAACCAAAATCAATCAAACCGAGAAACAACAACACAAAAACAAAGATAAAAAAATAAACCAAAAGCGTGCAAACAAACAACAACAATACACATGAAAACAAATCACAAAAAAGCCCTCAAAAAAAAAACTCAAACAAAAATATCCCTACTACAATAACCGAACAAAATAAACTTACAGCAAAACAATAAAAAAACAACAACCGAACCATAATAATAACCATAAAAATGCAAAATCGCATGACAAAAAAAGACAAAAAAAACCAACCAATAAACAAAAAAATACACTACCAACAAAAACAAACCCCCCCACACCCAAAAAAAACTATAAAAACCGCACAGTCCTAACCAAACCAACAGAAGAAGCAAAACGAAAGCAACCAACACATCCTAAACAACCCTAATCAATAAAATCACACAAACCGAAATACTCCACTACCAAAAAACACCAGCCATATCACTCACACCCCATCACTACTAAAATACCACTAACGACAATCAACAAAAAAAAACAAACAAAGAAAAACAAACACACTAAACCACAACAACAAACAACCATACCCCACACCAAACATAAAGCACTATACCCCATACAAAAAACAAACCCAACTCAAAACCCAACGGATAAACACCCGAAAAAACCCAAAAAACACAAAAACACAAAAACAACCAAAAAAGTAAACACACATAATCCGAACACAAAACCTACAAACAGAAATAAAACCTTACAAAATAAAAATAAAATAACAACTAACCAACTACAATAAACAGCTCAAAACCTTAAAATCACAACATAATAACAAAAAAAATAAAAAGCAACCAAAACAACAAACACAAAAAAAAAACCACCACTAAACTCAAATACACTCAACAAAACCCAATACAACAACGCAACAAACAAAAACTCACAAGTCATCACCTGCATACCAAACAACCGTCAAAACAAATCTTACCATCACAAAAACCAAAACAAAACAAATACCGTAAAAAACAAAAAAAACAACGATCCAAACGGACAATAACCAAACACCTCCCATTAATAGCCAAAAACTAAGAAATAAACATCAAACACATAAAAACAACCAAACAAATACATATACATAAAAACACCCCAGAAAACAGATCACACTCCCCCACATCACAATCGACCACTCCTCAACGCAACATACAAAGCAACAAAACAAACAAAGCCATACAAACGCCCAAAGCAAACCCAACAAATTACAAACAAAATTTTTCACTCGAATGCTCGGAAGTAGCTTTGAAAACAAATAAAATAAAACATCATCTTTTTTATTTCAGAACATACTCAGGAAATTATAAAATGGAATATTATCTCCAACACAACCTCGAGATAACCTACAGCAACAATTAAAACCTAATAACTCTGCTCCATTCACCCGTACTACAGACCTACCCACAAAACAACTCCGTTTCCGGATAAATGACTACACTACAAATCCTGGTCCACAACACAAAGAAAAATGGAATTCAAGATCAAGAATGACACGACGAGATGTGAACGAGACTATCAATGGGATGTGAGAATGTGCGTACAAATCACGCAGTCGATAGAATCTAATGTACAAACCCTCCCGCTAGGTTTACACTAGCTTTCCCGGCGACCACGGTAGCCCCGTTTGCCCGAAACGTTGAGCGCGTGACGCCGTGGAATCTCTCTCCGGCATAATTCTCGTAATCGTATAAGTTGAAGCAATACGAGGTCTCGTAGAAGTTTTGCCTCACGGCTCTACATACGGAAACTAAAATGAACAAACCCTTACGGGAGATGGCACCAGTACACCGCTAAGCATACAGCGAGAATAAAAAGTGAGCCTAGAGCCCGAAAGAGATTTAAAAGCCGAACAGATACCTAACAGACTACTTAGCCGACAACCGGTCATTATCAGACGAACTAAACACACATACAGATTCTCCCCCTGACCATGTTAATATACACACACGAGAGAGTTCTAACACACATAAAGAGACGGAGACTACTCTTAAATATATTTCCATATGTCCGAGAGCACTCCAAAGTTTTATTAACAACGCTCCTTGAACCCTCGAAACTATCACAAATACGGTCTTTCCACGGATCAACGTACAATTCCTAACGATATTACCAGGATGAATCGGATACACTTACGATCTCTCCACCCCCTGGACTATCTTTCATAGTAAAACTCCCGGAAAAAAACAAACCGACAAACCGAAAAAGTCTAGAACAAGGATTAGAATTTACGGTCATTTGATGTGGAATACATTTCCAAAAGAAACCGATCATAACGGATAATTTAACACTCCCTAACCACCAGAAAACTACATGAACAAAATTAGGTAGGATTGACGAGTGCTAGACATATTTGAATGTCAGAGGCTGCTCAGCTCCTCTCTCTAGTCTTCAAAGGAAATCTTTGCTGGCCTGTGATTGGTCAAATGTTTTTCAGCTGAGCTGCCTTCAATTTCACTATGAGATAGTCTCAGGGGTGTAGAGATCGTAGGTGATCGGAACCCCTGGAGTATCGAGGATGGGTCCGCCAAGGCTTACTAGGATGAAAGTCTGATGCCGGCTTTTTGGAGCAACTGAAACAATATTTATTGCCGAAAATGTCATTTCAAACACGTTTTAATTACAAAATTTGTTAAAAGCATATTTGGTATAAATATATAATTATTATAGCCAAGTATTTCTACGCAAATATTTTTTTTTTTGTGTGTACTCATTTAATCTGCCTTTTGCAATAATAGCTTTTGTATAATTTGAGGGTTTAAATGTGTTTGATAATGACTATTTCTATCTATTAATACAAATAATTCTTGAAGTAGCAAATATGTACCAGGCCAGGCAATGATACTCCATCATATTTTTGCTTGTAACGTAAGACCGTAATAAGACGTAACAAGCCGTATCACGTCGGACTTTCAACCGCTACAAGCCGTGAGATGCCTTGACAAAACGCATCAAAACGGTTTTCATCCACCTTGGCTTGCCGTAAAAACCTTGACAAACCTGGATAAAACGGCCCAAAACGTGCAGCCAGTCTGCATCAACCGTGATAAAACGTGGAAAAAAACGCAACAGAACGTCACAAAACTTGAAATCACCGCGAGATTCTGCGGAACGTGCTTGCTGCCCGTTCCACCACGGACCGTCTTGAAGTTCTGTTACGGCCTCGTACGCACTATTACGTTTTGCTATGTCAATCCCGTTTTATTACGTCTGTGGCGTTCACTACCTGTACCGTGACTGCCGTGGCAAATTTTTTGACAGTTTAAAAATCTGGCAACGGTATCCACGTGTAATCACGACCGCTCACGTTTGTCTATCACGTCCTTCTGCGTACTCTCACGTTGTCTCGCGGTCACCACGTTTTGTCCACGGTTGCCTGAAACGGGTCTGCCGTGGCCGCCGGGAACATAGTGTAAACCTAGCATAAGTCACAGTTGTAAAGTGACACTAATTAGGAAGCCATACTTTTGAGGATTATTAAACAATTCATAATAAGCAGTCATTGTTGTAGTATATGCTCCATAGGCCAGCGTATATTGATCGCGATAGGTGCAGGTAAACCAATTATGCGTTACGAAAAAACCACAGGTGAATTTCAATTGTTTGAATACATCGTATATTTAAATACATTGTGATTGATTGCTTTTTAATTTGAAATTCTGATTGAAATTAAATTCGAGATAGCGACTATTTTTTTCGTTGAATATCCGTGCTAGGGACCAGGAATTTACTTTGACTCAATCAGAGTTTCGAGCCATCCGATCTTAAAATTATATATACAAAGAAGGAAAAAAACGGACTTCAAAATTAATTCGCCTCAACCGGAATTTCGAGTCAAACCGATTTTGAGATAACGAGTTTAGACTGTATGTGTAATCCAAACATGCTCCGAGACAATACCCATTGGGCTCTCTTAGGCTGTATCTCCATTTGCCCACTTTTTATAATCTGATAATTAGCAGAATGTTGTGACAAAGATTATAGTCTATTTCAGAGAAGTTAACCTGGGTTTACCTGTGTTTTACCTGTGAATTTCACCTGTGATACGTACTGTACTTATTCAATAAGGGTATCATTTATGTATAACTTGATGTACATGTATGGAAATAATATTAATATACCCCAGCCCGTCCCGAAACATATAAACATACATATTTACATTATATAGCTAGCTATTGTATGTGTATTCGCCACTCTGACGCTAATTCGGCGGCCATGAATTGTTTTACCTTCAATTTAACTAATATCTTGGCTCAGGTACACATACTAGTCTAACAGATCTAGTATAGAAAAGGATGAACGTACGTAAAACCAGATATTTAGATAATGTAATATATAAATGTCTGGATAAAACCTAAAATCTCGGTAAAATTAATTAACATGCATACTGTATATACATGACAATATTTTTAATCAATAAAAAAGTTATTTATATACAATCAAATTTTAAAACTGAAATATTGTTCAAGTAAACAACAGAAAAAAAGTTTGAAGATGCTTATTAAATACGTCGTGAATTTTATTTAACATTGTAAAGACCTAATAAGCCGGAACAGTAGACTGTTTAGCAGCTTCAAGTCCGTAAATTGTCAAGTAAACAAAACAGGCAAAATATATATTTATTATTCAATGGATATCCTTTCTATACCACACTTAGATTTACCATGTCTTCAATACAGTAGCAATAAAACTTGATCATCGGTTCGTATATCTACTCAATAAAATTGAATTCCTAAATCTATATCAACCGCGATAACTATCGCCCAGACACCGTTCCTACCGCCAAGACCGCACATCGTGCGCATACCGCCCAGACCATACATCGTGCAACATTGTGCGGTCACACAACTGTACTAATTATACCAATTTACGCCCCTTGTTAATAATTATTTAAAATTGATAGAAGACTTGTCTATTTTTGTTGTCATGTAAACTATGTAAAAATGATATAAAACTTATTTTTATAATATTTATAGATAATGTACCATGAAATTTGACTTTAAAAACGAACAAAACTGATTTTTGTGTAGGTAGTTAAAACTGTTTTTGTAAATAACGGAAGAGGAACATATTTCAACTTATGTGAACCCAGCATTAAACTGCATTTGGCATTCCTCAAATCGTTCAAATAATTAGATGTGTGTGTATATCTTTAAACGATATTCTAAGTGTATATGGATATCATATCTATATAAAGTGTCACGATATTAAATATTAAAAAAAACTTTCATATGAATAATTATAGAACAACAGCATAATCATGAATAAGTCACAGAGTATATACAATTTAGGCGATAAATCATTACATTGCTTTAAGAAAATCTGTACTACTAATTAAGTGGAAAATATTCTCTATTTAATCATAGGTATGTATATTATAGTATGTTGTTACAATAGAACATTCTATGTTTCTTGGCAATTATCGGTTATAATGTACATGATGTAATACAATATAATAATTGAATAATTTGACCTGTGGCACAGTGTTTTTGAACGACCATATAGTAAGCGATTGCTGATAAACGAGATATAAAATTACCATTATACCAAGATACAACTTATTAGGAATAGCAGTTAAATATAAACCAACCAGTAAAAATGGACATGCTAGAAAACGTAATTGTACACCAGCTCAGAGAAAAAAACCCACCAATACAGCTATAAATTGTATAATAATGTTTTAAATACAATGTATGGGACCAAGAAGTAATTCCAACCGTGTGGACAAAAATATGTCAAATTTTCAAGGCGATCTGTCCCTTCATCAAGACACAAAAAACGAACATGAATACATGATATGACACGAACAGTAAAACGGGACAATGAAAGAAGACAAATATTCTACATTTCAATGGAACGCAATAAATGTGTTAGGAATAATACAGTATAGGGTTGGTACCTCGGTAACGTGACCTACGACATACCACTTCACTCTAAGCGATTAACAACCACATTTATTCCAACTAACATGTTACAAATTGTAAACAACCGATGATCAATTAAAAGAAAGAGCAACATGCCAAGGACGAGAGATTGAAGTAAAGCAACGGCCTCTGATTCATGATGATCTTTCTTCGTCTAAGGGGGAGAGAGCTGTACTTGCACTTCCTCCTAAGTTCGCTACATATAAACCTATCAAGGTAGATGATATGGAGACCGCGTCCGAACTTATGGGTACAAAGATAAAGTGGGAACTCAGGTCACGAGATGAACGAAGAACGAATCATTTAGGGAGCAAAGACGGGGCATGGATCGTAGAATGAGAACAGGAACAACAGAGAAAAAGAGAGGTGTACAGTTCCGATACAGTCACCATTTCTCGAACAGGCGTGTTACAGACATGCCCACATGTCGTCGGATTGTTCCTCCCAGACCCTTACCTCAGCAAAAGGCAGTTGTACTGAACAACTTGAAGATCGAGCTAAGGAATACCACGCAGGATTACATAAACAAAAGATGTGATAAAAATGGTAGACCTAGGAGCTCGAATCTGACACAAGAGGAGCAGTCTGGGATCAAATCACTGAAGGATCGTGTCAAAAGTAAGGAGGTGGTAGTTATGCCGTCAGACAAAAGTGGGCGTATGACCATGAACAGTATGAGCAATTTCATTGAACTCATGCAGCCCCATCTCGATGATGATCCTACTATCAGCCATGAGGAACACGACAAATTCGAGAAGGAGATTGGAGCTCACGCTTTGCAAGGGGTGGGGTTCCTCACAATGGGGAAAGGTGGGATGACCCAGATGGTATTCAACACCGACATTGGGACAGGGTAAAACAGGCACTTCGCACTACAAATTGCATTGCACCGCCCTTGTATGGTTTACCGAAAGACCATAAAACCGCCAGTGAACGTGGTCATCCCCTAAGACCGGTATGCGGAGCTAACGAGAGCATCAATGGTCCTCTTTCAGACACTCTCTCTGAGATAATCTCAACGGAGGATGTACTTGAAGCGGTGACATCGTACAATAACAACACGGCTCATGGTGCCAGAGAACCAGTAGCTCTATCAATGGATGTCGCCGCCATGTATCCGAGCCTCAATGCCTTCGCCGTTGCGAAGGAAGTGAGAGAGGAGTTCATTCGATCTGACCTGGAGGTAGTTGTGGATTCCGTTGAACTTGGTCTTTATCTTGCGATCATTTATCAGAATAAACGCAAGGACCTAGACGTGCTTGGCCTTGATGATAAGATACCCAAACGCAGGAGTTGTGGCAAAGACATCAAAATCACAACGGATGAGGTTACTTCAGCTAGGAGGAATGGAGAAAGACCACCAGGCTCCGACAAGAGTCTATTTAGAGAACGTGACAGTTTGTTTGTTTGTTTGTTTGTTTGATTTATTAACGTCCTATTAACAGCTATGGTCATGTAAGGATGGCGTCCTATGTATGCGGTGTGTTGCGTGTATGTTGTGCGAGGTAAGTGTACTGGGAGACTGCGGTATGTTCGTGTTGTGTCTTCTTGTATAGTGGAACTGTTGCCCTTTTTATAGTGCTATATCACTGAAGCATGCCGCCGAAGACACGTGTACCTAGGTCAGATGAGACACGTCTCATGTTCGCGTTGGCCTTGGAAGAGGGGATCAAAATAGTAATGAACCATCATGCTTACACGTTTCAGGAAGACTTATACCACCAACATAAAGGAGGTCCAATTGGTCTTAAATTATCTGGAGCGTAAGCCAAGATCCATATGATTTTCTGGTGCCGACAGTTCAGGCAGAAAATGGCAGCAGCCACAGTGTCAACCTTCCTTAACCACCAGGTATACGTACATAAAGTTTATGTGGATGACAAGAACCTTGTTGTGGAGGCATTACCACCAGGTAATAGGTTTGTTGAGAGCAAGATCGTGATTGTGGATGAATTGGTGGAGAGGGATAGAATAAGATCAGCAGATGAGAGGACGGCGCAGATAATTAAAGAGGTTGCCAACTCAGTATGCCCCTATACATGAATGGAGGTTGACTATCCATCGGCACATGATTCTGGATGGATGCTGAACATTCAGGTCCAAATTCGCGATGCGGATGGGTCTGTGGACTGGAAGTTCTACAAGA
>SAYR01054268.1:0-11182 GCA_004382745.1 Argopecten irradians irradians | reverse complement strand
ATTTTTGCCAAATTTAACCCTTTATAGAAACAGTTGTGGTATTAAAGTTTTGTTGATATTTTGCATATCAATAGGGAATGGGTTGTTCTTTCTAAATTGGGCAGAAAAATGGGGGGGTCAGTGTGCTTACTTTTTTGCCCCATTTGAATATGTGTTATTTTTCAGTATTTTAGAGTAAAAAATAAAAGTGCTCAAATTAAGGTAAAAACCTTTATGTTTAGCATGCAATGGTTTGTTCAAATGATTGACCTTTACTATTATTTATGATGTCAAAGAACTCTTTTAAACTACTAAAATAGTTACCATGGACATGATATTTTTTTGGTTTGTAAAGTTGATTATGCAGGGTTTCAAAGTGTATTTAAAGGAATAGACCTATGTTTCATTTTTAAAATATCTGGCCCTACAAAGAAGAAGATCATATCAATACTGGGGATGTGTGACTAAACAGGAAATGTCAGAGAAGGTAATTTCTCCCATACTTCATAGGGATATTCCGTGGTTGCTAGGGAAAAGATATCTTTATCTTACACAGGGGGGTGTAAGACAGCTCACATGCGCTAGACAATAACATGACGCCATCAATACATGCGGCGTAACTGCGACGCGCATTGTAGATGACGTCATCAATTTTGACGCATAACGACGTTCCTGCGATAATGGCGCGATGAAAAAGCTGGACACCAAGTGGAATTTCATCATTTTTAGCTCACCTGGCCCGAAGGGCCGGTGAGCTTATGTCATGGCGCGGCGTCCGTCAACATTTCATTTAAATCGCTACTTGTCATAAAGTACTGCATGGATTTTAACAAAATTTGGTCAGAAACTTCCTTAGGGGAAGGGGATTAGATTGTGGGCATAAATGGTTGACCCTCGACCGCCCCTGGGGAGGAGGGGCGGGGCCGCCAATAGGGGAACATAGACGGTAAATCCTATAAATCGCTACTTGTACCTAATAGTTCTGCATAGATTATATACCAAATTTGGTCAGAAACTTCTTAGGGGAAGTGGGATCAGATTTTGCATAAATGATGACCCTGACCCCCCCTGGGCGCGGAGGGGCGGGGCCCATATGGGAAATAGAGGTAATCTATAAGAATCGCTACTTGTCCGCTAGAGTTCTTCATGGATAGACAAATTCTGGCCACAAACATCCTTGGGAGAAGGGGAACAGAACTTGTTATAATTTTGGACTCTGGACCCCTTGGGGGCAGGAAGAGGCGGGCCCAATAGGGGAATTAGAGGTAAATCCCTATAAATCGCTACTTGTCCGTAGAGTGGTCTTCATGATTGTAACGCAAATTTGCCACAAGATTCCTTAGCGGAAGGGGAAACGACTTGTATTAATGTAGGCCTCTGACTGCCTGGGGGCGGAGGGGTGGGGCCCAATACTGCAATTTGATGTTAATATTCAATTCCTTCAGAAAAAGGAACAATGAACCTGTATTCAGAACATTACTTGGCATTACAAACCAGGGAGCGATACAGGCCCTCTGGGCTGCTTGTTTTTACTAAGTAATGAGGGAAAAAAGAATCAAACATGGGTCTGTGAAGTGGACAGGGATATCTCAACCTTTTGAAAGATTTTGGCCGTCAACCGCTTTGCAAGCCTCAGGTTTGACCGGTCCAAAATCTTTCAATTCGAGTTGAAGTTACTCCTGTCCACTTGACAGACCCATGTAAGAATTCTTATTAATCAATACTGGGGACGGTTGTGGCTTAGACAGGCAATGTCCAGAGAAGAAGATCATATCAATACTGGGGAGGTGTGGCTATACAGGTAATGTCAGAGAAATTTGTATCAATACTGGGGAGGTGTGGCTATACAGACAATGTCAGAGAAGATCAATATCAATAACTGGGGAGGTGTTGGCTTATAACAGGTAATGTCAGAGAGATCATATCAATACTGGAGAGGTGTGGCTATACAGACAATCGTCAGAGAAGATCATATCAATACTGGGGAAGGTGTGGCTATACAGACAATGTCAGAGAAAGATCATATCAATACTGGGGAGGTGTGGCTATAACAGACATGGTCAAAGAGAGATCATATCAATACTGGGGAGGTGTGGCTATACAGACAATGTCAGAGAAGAAGATCATGTCATACCGGGGGAGGTGTGGCTAGACGACAATGTAAGGAAGAAGATCATATCAAATACTGGGGAGGTGTGGCTATACAGACCATGTCAGAGAAGATCATATCAATACTGGGGAGGTTTGGTATACAGACAATAACAGAGAAAGATCATTCTACTGGGGAGGTGTGGCTTACAGGTAAATGTCAGAGGGAGATTCATATCAATACTGGGGAGGTGTGGCTATACAGACAATGTCAGAGAAGAAGAATCATGTCAATGACTGGGGAGGTGTGGCTAGACCAGACATGTCAGAGAAGAAGATCATATCAATACTGGGGAAGGTGTGGCTATACAGACCAGATGTCGAGAAGATCATATCATACTGGGGAGGTGTGGCCTTACAGACAAATGTCAAGAGAAGATGCAAATGATCAATACTGGGGAGGTTGTGGCTATACAGGCAATGTCAGAGAAGAAGATCAATGATCAAATACTGGGGAAGGTGTGCTATACACAATGTCAGAGAAGAAGATCATATCAATAACTGGGGGAAGGTTGGTGGCTTATACAGGCAATGTCAGTTGAAGAAGATTCATATCAATACTGGGGAGGTGTGGCTTATAATCAGAACATGTCAAGAGACAGATCAATATCAATAACGGGAGGTGTGGCTAATACAGACAATGTCAGAGAAGAAGATCATATCAAATACTGGGGAGGTGTGGCTAACAAGACAATGTCAGAGAAGAAGATCAGTATCAATAATGGGGAAGGTGTGGCTATACAGGCATTGTCAGAGAAGCAAGACCAATATCAATACTGGGGAGGTTGTGGCTATACAGGCCACGTCAGAGAAGAAGATCATATCAATAACTGGGGAGGTGTGGCTATACAGACAATGTAGAGAAGATCAAATATCAATACTGGGGAGGTGTGGCTATACAGGCAATGTCCGAGAAGATCAATACAATACTGGGGAGGTGTGGCTTTTAGACAAGAAGCAATGTCAGAGAGAAGATCATATCAATAACTGGGGAGGTTTGGCTATAGCAGACAATGTCAGAGAAGAAGAATCATGTCAATACTGGGAGGTGTGGCTATACAGACATTGTCAGAAAAGATCATATCAATACTGGGGAGGTGTGGCTATACAGGAAATTGTCAGAGAAGAAAGATCATATCAATTATATAGGGAGTGTGGCTATACAGACAATGTCCAGAAGAAGATCATATACAAACTGGGAGGTGGTGGCTAGTACAGGACAATGTCCAGAGAGATCATATCAATACTGGGAGGTGTGGCTTATACAGGCATATGTCAGAGAAGATCAATATCAATAACTGGGAAGCGTGTGGCTTATACAGGCAATGTCAAGAAGATCATATCAATACTGGGAGGAGGTTGTGGCTATACAGACAATGTCAGAGAAGATCATGTCAATACTGGGGAGGTGTGGGTTATACAAGGCAAATGTCAGAGAAGAATTATCATATCAATACTGGGAGCTGTGGCTAGCAGGCTCAATGTCAGAGAGAAAGATCATGTCCAATAACTGGGAGGTGTGGGTATACAGGTAATATTTTCAGAGAGAAGATTTTATATCAATCTGAGGGGAGGTGATGGCTATACAGACAACTTGTCAGAGATTAGATCATATCAATACTGGGGAGGTTGGCTATACAGCTAATGTCAAGAAGATATATCATACTGGGAGGGTGTGGCTATAACAGGCAATGTCAAGAGAAGAATCCATATCAATAACTGGGGGAGTGTGGTATACCAGACAAATGTAGAGAAGATCATATCAATTACTGGGGAGGTGTGGCTATACAGACAATGTCAGAGAAGAAGATCATATCAATACTGGGGAGGTGTGGCATATACAGACATTGTCAGAGAAGAAGATCATGTCAATACTGAAGGAGTTGTGGTATCACAGACAATGTCAGAGAAGAAGATCATATCAATACTTGGGAAGGTTTGGGCTATACGACAATGCAGAAAAAGATCATGTCAATACTGGGAGGTGTGGCTATACAGACAATACAGAGAGAAATCAATATCAATACTGGTTGGGTGTGGCTATACAGGTAATGTCAGAGAAGAAGTCAATAATCAATACTGGGGAGGTGTGCTATACAGACAATGTCAGAGAAGAGTCATAACTGTCAATACTGGGGGGTGTGGCTAGACAGACAATGACGTCAAGAAGAAGATCAATATCAATATGGGAAGGTGTGGCTATACAGACCATGTCCAGAGAAGAAATCATATCAATACTGGGGAGGTGTCGGCTATAACAGACTAATGTCAGAGAAGATCATGTCAATACTGGGGCAGGTTGTGGCTATACAGACAATGGTCAGAGAAGAAGATTCATAATCAATTACTGGGGGAGTGTGGCTATACAGACAATTGTCAGAGAAGAGAAGATCATATCAATACTGGGGAGGTGTGGCCTATTACAGGCAATCGTCAGTGAAGAAGATCATATCAATACTGGGGAGGTGTCGGCTATACAAAATCGAAAACAATCACATGGGCATTCTAAGACGTCAAGAGCTCATATCAATATGGGGAGTGTGGCTATACAGACAATTCAGAGGAAGAAAGATCAGTAATTAATACTGGGGAGGTGTGGCCTATACACCAGACAATGTCAGAGAAGATCATGACTTCAATACTTGGGGAGTTGGCTATACAGGCAATGTCAGAGAAGAAATCATATCAATTACTGCGGGAGGTGTGGCTATACAGACAAATGTCAGAGAAGATCATGTCAATACTGGGGAGGTGTGGCTATACAGGCAATGCAAGAAGAATGATCATATCATACTGGGGAGGTGTGTCCTAGACAGACAACTCGTCAGAGAAGAAGGATCGAATTCCAATACTGGGGAGGTGGTGCTATAAGACAATGTCAGAGAAGAAACTGCCAATTATCTGGAGGGCATAAGCATTGAGAGAGATATCTGGTGTGGTTACAGACAATGTCAAGAGGAGAGATCAATATCAATTGGAAGTGTGGCTATGACATGGCAATGTCAGAGGAGATCATTATCAATTATCTGGGGAGACTGTGGCTATAGCAGACCAATGTCAGAGAAGAAGATTCATGTCAAACTGGGGAGGTGTGCTATTACAGACAATGTCAGACGAAGAGATCATTATCAATACTGGAGAGGTGTGGCTATACAGCAAGTTCAGAGAAGACAATCATATCAATACTGAGGGAGGTGTGGACTAATGACAGACAATGTCAGAGAAGATCATGTTCAATTACTGGGAGGTGTGTTATATACAGACAACGTCAGAGAAAGAAGAATCATATCACATACTTTGGGGAGGGTGTTGGCTTATATAGAAATGTCAAGAAGAAGATCATAATAAATACTGGGGAGGTGTGGCATATACAGACAATATCAGAGAGAGATCAGTACCATACTGGGGCAGGGTGCATACAGGCAATGTCAGAGAAGAATCATATCAATACTGGGGAGGTTGTGGCATATACAGACAATGCCAGAGAAGAATCATATCAATTACTGGGGAGGTGGTGGCTATATAAGCAATGCAGAGAAAGATCAATCAATTTCGGGGGGGTGTGGCTATAAACAGACAATGTCAGAGAAAGAGTCATATAATATGGGGAGGTGTGCATATACAGGCAATGTCAAAGAAGGAAGATCAATCAATACTGGGGAGGTGTGGCTTATACAGACAATGTCAGAGAATAGAATTCATATGAATACTGGAGGGTGTGGCTATACAGACAATGTCAGAGAGAAGATCATATCACATACGTAGGGAGGTGTGGCTATACAGACAATGTCAGAGAAGAAGAATCATATCCAATACTGGGGAGGTGTGGGCTATACAGACAATGTCAGAGAAGAAATCATTTCAATACTGGGGGAGGTTGTGCATATACCAGGCAATGTCAGAGAAGAAGAATCATATCATACTGGGGGTGGCGTATACAGACAATGTCAGAGAAGATCATGTTCAATACTGGGAGGTGGCTGGCTATACAGCAATTTCAAGAGAAGAAGATCATTATCAATCTGCGGAGAGTGTGCTATACAAGAAAGTGTCAGAGAAGGAAGATCATGTCAATAGCTGTGGAGGTGTGGCTATACAGACAATAGTCAAGAAAGATCATTCAATACTGGGGACGGTGGTGGGCTATACCAGGCAATTGTCAGAGAAGAAGATCATAGCAATACTGGGAGGTGTGGCCTATACAGACAATGTCAGAAGAAAGAATCATATCAATACTGGAGGTGTGGCTATTACAGCAATTCAGAAGAGAAGATCATATCAATACTGGGCAAAGGTGGTGGCCTATACAGACCAATGTCAGAGAAAGAGTCATGTCAATACTGGGGAGGTGTGCTATACAGACAATGTCAGAGAAGAAGATCATATACAATACTGGGGTAGTAGTGGCTATAGGCACCAGACAATCAGAAGATCATATGCAATACTGGGGGAGGTGTGGCTATACAGGCATACGTCAAGAGAAGAGATCATATCAATATGGGGAGGTTGGGTATACAGGCGAATGTCAGAGAAGAAAATCATGTCAATACTGGGGAGGTGTGGCTATTACAGGCAATGTCCAGAGAAGAAGATCATATCAATACTGGGGGAGGTGTGGCTATACAGGCAATGTCAGAGAAGAAGAATCATATCATACTGGGGAGGTGTGGCTATACAGACAATATCAGAGAAAGACATATTCAATACTGGGAGGTGTGGCTATACAGAGAATGTCAAGAGATCATGTGAAACTGGAGTTCATAAGAATATCAGAAAAAGTTACTTGGGGAGATGTTGGCCTATTAGAAGCAATGTCAGAGGAGATCATATCATACTGGGGAGAGGTGGCTATACAGCAATGTCAGAGAAAGAAGATCATTCAATACTGGGGAGGTGTGGCTATACAGGACAACGTCAGAGGGAAGAAGATCATATTCAATACTGGGGCGGGGTTGTGCATATACAGACAATGTGAGAGGAAGAGATCATATCAATTACTGGGGAGGTGTGCTATACAGACAATGTCAGAGAAAAGATCATGAATATGCGAGTTTGGATACAAAGTCGAGGAGAGTGTATCCGGTGAGGTTGGCTATAACAGGAACGTCAAAGAAAAGATCAATAGTCAATACTGGGGAGGTGTGGCGTATACAGGCAAGTCAGAGAAAGAGATCATATCAAATACTGGGGAGGTGTGGCTAATACAGGCAATGTCAGAGAAGAATCATATCAATACTGGGGGAGGTGTGGCTGGATACAGACAATGTCAAGAAAAGAATATCATATCAATACTGTGGAGTTGTGGCTATACAGACAATGAGAGAGATCATGTCCAATACTGGGGAAGTGTGGCTATACAGACAATGTCAGAGAAAGATCATATCAATACTGGGAGGTGTGCTATACAGCAACTCAGAGAAGAAGATCATATCAATACTAGGGAGGTGTGGCTATAGCAGGCCAATGTCAGAGAAGAAGACATAATCAAACGGGGAGGTGTGGCTAAACAGGACAACGTCAGAGGAAGAATATATCAATACTTGGGAGGTGTGGCTATTACAGACAATGTCAGAGAAGAGCATAATCAATACTGGGGAGGTATGGCTATAACAGAAAATGTCAGAGGAAGAAGATCATGTCAATACTGGGAAGGTGTGGCCTAGAAGGCAACGTCAAGAGAAGAGATCATATCAATCTGGGAGGTGTGGCTATATAGACAATGTCATAGAAGATCATGTCAATACTGGGGAAGTGTGGCTTAACAGGCAAGTCAGAGAAGATCATATCAAATAACTGGGAGTAGGCTATACAGGCAATGTCAGAGAGAGATCATGTCAATTACTGGGGAGTGCATTCGAATGTCATATATAATCTGAGTGCTATAAGAATGTCAGAAGAGAGATCATATCAATTCTGGGGAGGTGTGGCTTATACAGACAATGTCAGAGAAAGAGATCATATCAATACTGGGAGGTGTGGCTATAACAGACAAATGTCAGAGAAGAGTCAATCAATATAGAAACGAGCCATGCAGAGATTATTGCATACGGGGGGCTATAAAGACAATGTCGGAAGGAAGATCATATCAATACTGGGAGGTGTGGATATAAGAACAATGTCAGAGAAGTAATATCATTTCACTGGGAGGTGTTGGGTATACTAAATGGACCTTCAGAGAAGAAATCATATCAAGTACTTGGGAGTGTGGCTATACAGAGCAATGTACAGAGAAGAAGAATCTATCAATACTGGGGAGTTGTGGCTATACAGGCGAAATGTCAGAGAAGAAGTTCTATATCAATACTGGGGAGTGTGTGGCATATAAGACAATGTCGAGAAGAAGGATCATATCAATACTGGGGAGTGTGGCTAATACAGACAAATGTCAGAGAAAAAGATCATATCAATTACTGGGGAAGGTGTGCCTATACAACAATATCAGAGAAGATCATATCAATACTGGGGAGGTGTGCCTTACATACAATGTCGAGAAGAAAGATCATATCAATACTGGGGAGTGGTGGCTATACAGACAATGTCAGAGAAAAAGGATCATATCAATACTGGGGAGATGTGGCTATTTAGACAATGTCAGGAAATCATATCAATACTGGGGAGAGGTGGCTATACAGCCAATGTCAGAGAGAAGATCATATCAATATTGGGGAGGTGTCTGCTATACAGGCAACGTCAGAGAAGAAAGATCATTATCAATCTGGGGGGGGGTGGGTGTGGCGATACAGACAATGTTGAGAGAAGAAGATCATATCAATTACTGGGGAGGTGTGGCTATACAGACAATGTCAAGAGATAGATCAATATCAATACTGGGGAGGGTGTGGCTATACAGGCAACGTCAGAGAAGAAGATCATGTCAATTACTGGGAGGTGTGGCTCTACAAGGCAAATGTCAGAAGAGATAAAAAGACGACGAACTCAGTATCGCATCAACCCAATAATAATGAAAAGAGATCACTCGGGAGGTGTGGGGCTAATCAAGCAATGGTCAGAGTAAGATCATATCAATACTGGGGAGGTTGGCTATACAAGACAATGTCAGGAGAAGAGATCTATCAATACTGGGGGTGTGGCTATACAGACAATGTCAGGAAGATCATATCCAATACTGGGGAGTGTGGCATATACAGACAATGTCAGAGAAGAATCATTATCAATACTGGGGAGCGTGTGGCTATACAGCAACTCAGAGAAGAAGATCATATCAATACTAGGGAGGTGTGGGCTATACAGGCAATGTCAGAGAAGAAGAGTCATATAATACTTGGGGAGGTGTGGCTATACAGGCAAACGTCAGAGAGAAGATCATATAATACTGGGGAGGTGTGCTATACAGACAATTGTCAAGGAAGTTCATATCAATACTTGGGAGGTATGGCTATACAGATAATGTAGCAGAAGAAGATCATGTCAATACTGGGGAGGTGTGGCTAGACAGGCAAACGTCAGAGAAGATCATATCCAATACTGGGGAGGTGTGCTATTACAGACAATGTCAGAGAAGAATCATGTCAATACTGGGGAGGTGTGGCTATATAGACAATGTTCAGAGAAGTTCAATATCAATACTGGGGAGGATGGCTATACAGACAATGTCAGAGAGATCATTGTCAATATAGGGAGGTTGTCCAGGTGCATAATAGAACAATGTCAGAGAGAAGAATCATATCAACTTACTGGCAGGGGAGGTTGGGCTATAGCAGACAATGTCCGAGAAGAAAAGAGAGTCATATCAATACTGGGGAGGTGTGCTATACAAACAATGTCAGAGAAGTGCAGTGTCAATAATAGGGAGGTGAGGATATACAGACATGTCAAGGAAGTTCATATTCAATACTGGGGAGTGTGGCTATACAGGCAATGTCAGAGAAGATCATTATCAATACTGGGGAGGTGAGGATATACAGACCTATGTCAGAGGAAGTTCATATCGATACTGGGAGGCTGTGGCTATACAGACAATGTCAGAGAAGATCATATCAATACTTGGGAGGTGTGGCTAACAGACAATGATCGAGAAGAAGATCATATCAATACTGGGGAGGTGTGGCTAGATACGGACAATGTCAGAGAAGAAAGTTAATATCATACTGGGGAGGTGGTGGCTATATAGACAATGTTCAGAGAAGACATATCAATAACTGGTGGAGGGTGTGGCCTATACAGACATTAATGTCAGAGAAAAAAGATCATATCAAATACAGGGGAGTGTGGCTATATAGAGAATGTCAGAGAAGATCATAACAATAACTGGGAGGTGGTGGTATACAGGCAATGTCAGAGAAGAAGATCATATCAATACTGGGAGGTGTGGGCTATACAGACAATGTCAGAGAAGAAGATCATATCAATACTGGGAGGTGTGGGCCTATAGCAGGGACAATGTCAGAGAAGATGCATGTCAATACTGGGGAGGTGTGGCTATAAGACAATTGGTCAGAGAAGATCATGTCAATAACTGGGGGGTTGGCTATACAGACAATGTCAGAAAGAAGATAATATCAATACTGGGTGAGCGTGTGGCTATACGACATGTCAGAGAGATCATATCAATGCTGGGGTGTGGCTATACAGGAACGTCAGAGAAGATCATATCAATACTGGGGAGGTGGTGGCTATACAGAACAATGTTCCAGAGAAGATCATATTCAATCCTGGGGGTGTGGGCTATACAGACATGTCAGAGAGATCATATCAATACTGGGGAGGTGGTGGCTATAACAGAACAATGTCAGAGAAGAAGATCAATATCAATGCTGGGGATGTGTGGCTATACAGAACAATGTCAGGAAGAAGATCATATCAATACTGGGGAGGTGTGGCTATACAGACAATGTCAGAGAGATCATATCAATACTGGTGAGGTGGCTATACAGACAATGTCAGAGAAGATCATATCAATACTGGGGGGTGTGGCTAATACAGACAATGTCAGAGAATATCATGATCAATACTGGGGAGGTGTGGCTATAACAGACAATGGTCAGAGAAGAAGATTCATATCAATGCTGGGGGATGTGTGGCTATACACACCTGT
>SAYR01054251.1:294009-393930 GCA_004382745.1 Argopecten irradians irradians | reverse complement strand
GTTACAACTAAAGGGGGGTAATTGGCTCAGTTTACCATTCTGTAATTTGCTACCTAGGTATGGTATGATATGCTTGACTGTTAATTGATTAATCATTTTACACTTGAACAGCAAGCTGAAAACAGCGAACCGGGTGTCTTTCAATCCATTTAATATGAATTCTAATTAATTTTGCTCTGCTAATTACCTAGTATCCATGGAGATTTACAGCAAAAGTGCTAATTTTGGGATTTTTTTCATTGATTTCTCAGTTTTCACATAATTAAGGCTATAATATGTATTTTTTGTACGAGAGTGAGTGTTCAACTAAGCCGATGTTGTCAGTTATTGCCATTTCCTAAAGAAAAGAGGGAAAGGGGCATTTTAGTCCACCATCATCAGATGGTGGGCTATTCAAATCGCTTTTCGTCCGTGGTCCGTCGTCCGTCCTTCCGTCCATTAACAATTCTTTTTACCGCTTTTTCTCTGAAAGTACCGAAGGAATCTTTCTCAAATTTCATATTTAGCTTCCCCTAGGTCCTTAGTTATGCATATTGCAATATGGGACCAATCGGTCAACAAAATGGTCGCCAGGCAGCCATCTTGGATTTTGATAGTTAAAGTTTGTTTGGCTATTTCTCTGAAAGTACAGAAGGGATCTCTCTCAAATTTCACATATAGGTTCCCCTAGGGGTTTAGTTGTGCATATTGCAATATGGGACCAATCGGTCAACAAGATGGCCGACAGGCTGCCTTCTTGGATTTTGATAGTCAAAGTTTGTTTCCACTATTTCTCAGAAATTTAAGCTAATGATAAAAACCCCATATAGAAACTGTCCGCAGCCCAATTTTCTTGAAACTTTGCATATGGAAAGTACTACTAGTTTTCTCTTTAAAATGACAGTACTTTGTAGAAACTCCATTTAAACATCGTGTAGCTCACTTACTTTAACCGTCACTGCCATGTTCATTTGTATTTCGGAACGCTTCTCGAGTTTACCTACAAGCACAACATTACATAATTTGCATAATTTAGTCACGATATGTAAAGTCGAGAAGCGTTCCGAGAGAAAAATGAACATGGCGGTGACGGTTAAAGTAAGTGAGCTACACGATGTTTAAATGGAGTTTCTACAAAGTACGGGTCATGACACCTCCAAAGGAGATTGTGGATGAACACAGTTATGGGTACTGTTTACCGCCACAAGCGTAGATTTTGTTATTTTGGCTTGGTTTTTGAGGTACCCATTAGAGCCGAGACGACATTTCGACCGGACAGGGAAATGTCTACCTAGCATATTTTTCGTAAATTTCCCGATTCATCAAGCCATAACTTCGTCAATACTTGGCCAATTTTGTCCATCAAGCACTCAATGGAAAGATAAATTATTTCTCTTTAAGGTAAGATATCCGTCAATGTTGTATATAACCCATTTATTAAAATAATCATGGTTTTAAAAAAATAGGTCCGTTTTTCTCGACCGCCGAGTTCATACCCTTGGTACTATAATATATTTATGTAAACTATTGGTTAAAAAATTTTCGTGCCAGGTCCCTGTGAATCTGATCAAACAGATTCCATATTTCAAAATCTTATGGCATACATGTGTTCCTGCACATGCCAATGTCTTTTTGTTCACCTTAAAATTATATTTAATGTCACCAAGGACGTATATGAGAAGGATAAGTCACCCTGGGTTTTGGGGAAGTCCAAAGCAGGCGCTTTTGTGTATGTGCACTGACCGTGGCGTTGGGCGACGACTGATTTTCCTTTGATATCCGCCGGCGCAGCCTTTGATGTAGCTTGCGGGTGCGATGGTTACCGTCTTACTTTCTGAAGCTGTGCTGTCATTTCACGAGCTGTCTATTTTTTTTAACGAAAATTTAAGACATATCCCCTAAATATTCCGTCTTTAAAGCAAGTAATAAACGTCGTGAAATTTAACAAACTTTACAATGGTGTTTCGTTTGACTCGATAAGACAAGTATTTGTTGAGAAAAACGGTTTTTATTCCCGGTTCATAGGCGTCTCGCGTGGTGTTTAGTTATGTAAAGAGACAGACACGAATCCTTCTCACTTATAAATTCTTGATGTCACATAGGTCACATATACTTCAACAGTACACGCTATTATATCTGTAACATTATAGACCACTGGTAAAATAAGTTTATCATGTATTACCTTTATCACTTTTGAAGGTCACGGTGAAAAAAATGTTGAATTAACACAATTCTTTTGAAACTTCAGCTGGGGTTTGCATCATGCATGGTTATATGCTTTCAAGCGAATGGCCTTGACATGCATTCAAGGTCACAGAAGTCAAATCAATCGATCTAACGACCGGTTATTTTCGTCCCATTAAAATATGCAAAACGGTCGCCGAGTTCATCTTGAGTTATGTCCCTTGAACCATAGCTGCATAAGAACAACCATTCTAACAAGACGGACGTGAAGCCATAATTAAGATGACACCTTTACAGAGGACAACCATCTTTGAGAGTAAATAATTTTAAACTCAAAGTCTTCTTATATTTCATAATTTAGATGAGCTTAATGTCAACATAAATTTACAAATACTCTTATTTGGAGATCCTGAACTTTCTGTATAAAAAAATACAATTATTTTCAACCATGTACTCAATTTATAAGATCTAGTAATAGATTTTGATTTTATATAAACTAAGCTAGACGCAACTCGTGTTCAAGATTGAAATATCACATTCTTTCCCTACATCTCTTTTCACAACGCGTTCTCTCTCTTTCCCTCTCTCCAAAAAATGTTTTTTATACATTTTGTTTTTTGTCGTATTTTGTTGCCATCATGCGATGTTTGTATATTATATTATTTTGTATTATTAAGGAAAGGACTGAATGTGGTGATATAACTCATGTCCGATCCTTTTGTTATTCAACAATAAAATATATTCCAATTAAATAATCTAGTACAGTACTTCTATTAAATACATGCATTGCACTCACTATAACTAAAAATAACGAAGTTTAAAAATCAATAAGCTGTAAATGGTACAATTTTACTACAGGTGTTTTGCAAAGTCTATATTAATATAAATCTGAAAACTAAAGCAAGATATATTATTGTATTAAAAATTTACATTTACAAAGGTGAAAATCAGCACAAAAATGTATTCTGCAGCAGCTTGATAATAATTCACAGTTACTGATTTGCTGTTCAGCTACTGTACCAGGTGAGTTGATTTACCCGAGATTACCTGTGATCTTGCAACGAGAACCATTTTGAGACAGACTATAACTCCCTATCAACGGCTATCAATACACCTTTGGCAATTAGCCCTTATGAAAACACCCCAAACTATAGGAGATTTCAGAAAAGATGGCGTGACGTCACAGAAAGTTTACATCCGGGTCCTCAAAGGTACAAACACAGTATGGCGACTGATAAAAACAATAACAGATACGTACATCCCTGCTTCATAATCGATACTTTGACAAAAGTTTATACTTTCATACTTGAAAATTCTGATTTTGAAATGGTTTCTTATTGTTTCGCATGTTACGGATGTTAACATTTTTATATTTTCATTTGTTTATTGCTAAATATAACAAGTGTAGATTTAGTGTCGAAGCCACCTATCGAAGCGCTGCCGGGCCATCACACGTTCCCGATTATGTTCATATGTATAAATTGAGGTTGTGAAAAAGGTGTTTATGAATAAATGATTTATTTCAATGTATCATGTTTCTGTTAAACATGAAAAAGCTGTTCACAACACGATATGATATAAACAAAACGTGAGCCACCTGACCAGACCACGGCCGCTCGTGTATGGCTTCATCGCTGGTAGATCACCGCAGGCCACAGCATTGTTGGGGAAATAAATCATATGAATGATTACCAACACTTTTATCTAAAAAAGTACTTGTTTAAGATATATATATTTCGTTATTTAATATGTACATGTTGTTTTAATGGAATCCCCTTGTATCAACTACTGTGTTACACGTACATGTATGGCTGCCGATCTCGAAAAATAATATATGGTGAAATCGTTCAGTTTTCATGCTGCATATTTCATTTTTAATATTTCATTTTCAGCCGCTTTTATGCCATGGACTGCTGTGTTAAGTCTTCATTTGAAATGGTATTAATTTTATATAATTTGAATACATATTAAGTAGACTTCATTTAAATTGATATAAATTACAGATCGTAGTACTGTACGTAAATGCCGACCAGGATACATTGCGCACGGCTTTGAGAATCCTAAATACTCAAAGTTTTGTTTAAAAATATGATATAATGAACCTACAAACTGACTCATTTGTATGTTATAAACTAAATCCCAAAATTGATGACAAAAATATTAACCAGAATACGTAATTTTATGACACTGAAAACGGACGAAATTCGGGTTCTCGGTTGTACTGTAATGGCTGCCGTGGGCTTGGGGTAATCTACGAAAGCAAATGTTTAATTTTGTACTAATCACACATCGTAAGGTGTTTTATCAAGAAACCCTTCGAAAACAGTAATTGCTTATAATTATATTTTGGGTGACTTTGAATTTAATTTGTAATTTCAAATTGATATTTGCAATATATCTGTCAATGTTTATACGTAATGGCGACCGTGTTTTCTCGTGGCGGTTGAAAATGGAGTATAAACAGAGTAAAATATATGAATACCATATGTTTAAAATTGTAAATTATTGTAAAATATTTTTATTTACACTTTTCGAAATGTAAATAACGCAATAGTTCTCGGATTGTCGTACTATTTATTACAATAAAATGTAAACAAACATCGCAAGCGGCTGTGTTCCCTCAATGTTTATGTGTACAGATATAGTTGTACCTTTGAGCGCCCGGATGTACCCTTGTGTGACGTCATCGCCATCTTTTCTGAAATCTCCTATACCCGGAGGTGGTGTTCGGAGAAGACCCCATGGACAGTAATGTGTCAAGATACTATTTCGCCATAATTTTGCCCTCAGGTCATGAATATTATTTTACCTGTAACTAACATCCAGACTTGGGTATATAGGTACTAGACCAATAATTCAATTTAATGCCTTTATTACCCAACAGATCAAGTGAAGTAAAGAATGAACAAAATGTCTATATATTGTAAAACCTATATCCTAAGATATAGATCTAGAATTATACATTTTGTAGTTATAGCTACGTGTACATATACCAGCCCTCACCAGATTTTGTAAATAGTTTGAATATCTAATTGTATTTTGTTTACAAAACTACATGACAATATGTTTACTTAATTAAGAAGGTGTCCTGTTTTGAAATCAATAAGATGTATATTATGACAAATTTTAGAATGTGACATGAAAGATTTAGTTTAGTTATTGATACAAAAATGTACAATTAAAATTATAGAACTTATGATAATTGAACTGGTAAATAACCAATGAAGTGTAAGAAAAATAGTTTAAAGATTTTCATCAATTGCATGTACATTGTATATAATAAATCAACTTTGTAAAGACAAAAATTATACGAATGTATCAGAATTTGCTAATTTTATCTAAATATAAGTTAATAATATCTTTTTTTAAATGACCATACCAGTTGCATAATTTATTAATAAAAATTTTAAAAAAAAATCTCCAGTAAATATATTAATAAAAAATTATGCATGTTTGCATGATATATTTCTTAAAAAAATATTAAAAATAAAAAAAAAATATAATACCGCCGGTAAGCATCGAACCCCATCCGCCTGATCAGATCTCTAGCATGTTACCACTACGCTGTAAAAAAAGTGTAAACTTTACGATTGATGATGGTTACTGTTTATTGTTATCTTTGTCGAATTAAGGTAGGTCCATACTTTTGAAAATCGCGCCAATTCATATGACGCTATACCGGAAGTTGCGGAGGTTGTTTTGAATTCCAGAATGGTTTCCGATACGCCACGACATCACACTTGGATATTTTTTCAATAGGTGAAAATTGTCTACATATAATATTGAATGTTTACAATCATTAAATAAATCAAATAAAAGCAGTGAAGTGAAAATTATATGCTATCTCTGAGGTTTTTGCGGTCCCTGTCGTAAATGGGAGTGGATTTTTAAACACCGGAAGTGCCGTTCGTCACTATAAATCATAAGAGGGGACCCGGCCGGACCGAAATTCCGGAATTCTAAAAAAATCGCATACGGATTTCCTTTAAACACACAATTTGGAGAAAATCATAAAAACAAACAGACATAAACCAGATATAATGTCACAAAAACGTATGAATTGATGTGGAATGTTTTTTTGCGGCATGATTTTCAAAAAATAGTCAAATATAACCCATCTTAGCACTGGATGAAATGGGGGTAGGGTTGCGATTTACAAACTTCAAGCTTACAAAATTGTGAAATTTTGATCGAGGACCCCGTGTTTTTATATGATATCCGAAAAACATATTACCTTGGGCATATCATGTACAAATATTGTGAAATTGACATGGGTTTTTATTTCCTTTTTGGCCTATTCATTGATTTTTTACGGGCGAAAATATGGCAAAACATGATAATTACGTATAGAAACGTTCCTGGGATATAACAAAAATTAGTTAGCATTTGTAAAAATAAAATAGTTTTGTATATTGTTCTATCGTAAGAAATTTAGGACAAAAAATCAACAGGATCCAGACTACATTCACCCTAATATTACAGAAAACATAATTTTATGAATTTTTCTATTTTCGGTCAGCAAATTTGCATGGATGGTATATTTTAAGCTCAAATATCTCACAAAGTTGTTCGAGAACACCCATTTATCTTTACAGATTTGAAAATCACATGAAAAATGCAAGAAAATAAGACCTGTTAGAAAAAAATGACATGGGTTTTCCCAAAAGTATGGAGCTACCTTAACGACTTTTTAATGATATAATGTTTCAAGATTAATGTACACAATTATTCTTAACTATGTTCTGTTTTATATGAGTGCAAATTGCTACCATAAATACCACTAGTGAACGCATATTCCTTCAAAACGTCAGCCGGGGGGGTAAAAAGCTAGTTCCGGTAAATGTGGTGACAATATAGTCCCAGAAGCCTTAAGGACTAAAAATAATTAAAAAATAAAAAATATGTTCAAAAGGTGGACAGAAGTGGTCCTATTGCCCCATACCCAAAGTAATGTTAGAAAATATCAGTTTAGGCCCTTTATGACTTTTACAAAATACAAAATAGATAAAAAAAAATCATATAAAGTAGTTATATACCTATAACTTTAACACTGTAAAATTTGAAAAAAAAACCTTAGCGTGGGCGGATTTTGCAACCCCACCTTTATACATGCCTTTTTCACAGGCGTTTGGCTAATTTCATACAGATAAATGCGACATCATCCGTGTTACACCAAAACGCAACAAAATACATCACAACTACACACTCCACAATCACACACTCGAGCAAGTAAACTCAAGTAAATATTTAGGACTAACACTACAAAAAAACCTAAACTGGGACATACACATAAACAATATCACCGCAAACGCAAACAGATCACTAGGGTTTTTAAAGCGCAGCTTAAAAATTAATTCACCACATATAAAAGAACACGCATACAAAGCACTAGTCCGACCCAAACTGGAATACTGCTCTTCCATATGGGATCCCCACAACACAAACCAAATCCAACAGATCAAAAAACAACGCAGAGCAGCAAGATACGTAAACAACAAATATCACGAACCCAGTTCAGTTACAAACATGATACATAAACTCACCTGGCCAACAATACAGACACGACGGCTACACACAAGATTAATACTTTTCTACAAGATCACTACCCAACCGGATGTGGGAAACTGTAGTTACGCTCTACAAAAATGGTGACGGTGATTTAGGTCAGATTTCGCATGTCTCAGTTAATGTAATTTGCGATATTTTAAAGATTTTTATCCTTGTCTCATAAATCATTTTTGTATAAGAAATAAAATTTGAAGCGTAACGCATACGTAAATGACTATGAATAAGCGAAACAAGCCATCACAAAATTGACATTTATAGTGGGTAACTGAAATTCAAATGTGTGTAACTGAGTTATGATTTTTAGGTGAATAGTGGGTAACTGACAAACATGGAGCATAACTGACGAATTAGGCTTAGATCGACCAACCTATGATACTTATTTGTTTTCGTCATTCATGCAATGAAAAGACGAGAATTAAGAAACCTTAAATTTCGTCTTTTCGTCTTTTCGCCCCGACAAGACGAAATTTAACAAATTTAAATTTCGTACGAAAAGTCATACACGAAAAGACGAAAGTAATGCACGCTAATTAGCGACTTTGATTCTCGTCTTTTCGCCTTCAAAAATCTCGTCTTTTCCACAGGGATCAGAGAATTAGTTACAGATTATATACTCATGGACTCACCAGAGTGCCCTAAGACCATTTTAGGTTTAAGAGGTCTAGACTAAAAAACGATAAAAATCATACTCTACATGGTACTATATACGAGAAGGGGGAAAGCCTTAGACTCCAAATTTCTAACCAGCCTACTTTTAGCGGCTATAAAAACACATTTCTAGTACATCATCATAAAACGGTTACTACAGTTGGAAAGAGCGATAATTTTCCTTTCAAAATCATCCTATGCATCTATACAAAGTGCCGTCATTAAGACGATATAAGCCCCATTATGACAAACATCTTGAAACCATCTAATTAAAAATGCATATTGGTTTCGTGGCTGATATAATATGCATGAGCGAGGCTTCGGTTGCAATCTCATTGGTCATACAGACGTTTTAATAATGACCAATTTTGTTCATCAAGCACTCACTGGAAAGATAAATTATTTCTCTTTAAGGTAAGATATGTGTCAATGATGTATATAGCCCATTTATTTAAATATTCACGGTTTTTAAAAAATAGGTCCGTTTTTCTCGACCACCGAGTTCATCCTTGATACTATGATATATATATGTATACTGTTGGTTAAAAATTTTCGTGCCAGGTCCCTGTGATTATACACTGTATTTATATGTGAAAAAAATAATGTCTCGCTGTGAATTTGATATTTCATACGGTTGAGTGTTATTGCCTAGTGGGTAAGTGATATTAAACAAGTAAGATCAAATGCATACAGATGTTTTAATAATGGTTTGCATAAGCATTTCTTTGCTCCATTAGCAGTAATAGGCACCAAATGTAGCTCTAAAGACGACACCATTATCGGTCTAAAAGTCTTTTGAGCTACAATATTACAGCTACCTTGCACTCCTACAGATCACATGACGTAATCGTCATTTTTGACGGAGTCATGCAAGAAGAAGAAGCTCTCTTCTGCTCTATTTGTAACTTGGTCGATCACCGCCAAGAAAACAAATGTAGGACACAGATAGACATGACGATTTCTTACAGAACGTCTCCAAAAGAGATACGGAAACTATTTACTTACGCGAGAGTACATTGCGTTAATTGGAAATTCCCTTATCTATAGATATCAATCAGGTTTTCAGCCAGGCCACTCCACTGTACATCAACTCATAGAAATTTTTAACCATATTTGTGAAAATCTAGAAAGAAAAAAACTTCCAACATGTCTGATTTTTTTGTGATTTATCAAAGGCCTTTGATAGAGTATGGCATAAGGGGCTGGAAGTGAAACTAATGAGTTATGGTATTTCTGGTATGTTATTATACTGGTTAGTTGATTATACTACTGACAGACGACAACAGGTTTTCGTAGGAAACAGCAGATCTTCTGTACAGAAAGCTAATGCATGAGTGCCACAAGGCTCAGTCCTCGGCCCCTTACTATTCATCTTGTATATTAATGATATAAACCGATAATCTTGATAGTATTTCAAAACTATTTGCTGATGATACTTCACTACTATGTTCAGATGAATCTCCTTTAGTCATCGAAAATAAAATTAATAACGATCTTTCTTCTATTCAAACTTGGGCGAATAAATGGTTAGTTGAATTTAATCCATCAAAAACAGAAGCTCTGCTGATTTCTAATATTGAATTAGACCATGTTATTGACATTTTAATAAATTTTAATAACCGAAGTGTAGACTTTGTTGACCAACGTAAACACCTAGGTGTATTTATTGATTCAAACTGTAAATGGAGCTACCACATAAATCATATATCTAAACAAGCTTCGGTATCTTAAGAAAATTAAATTATATTTTAAACCGTAATACACTGAACGCGAGCTATAGAACATATAGACTTCCAACTTTAGAGTATTGCTATGAATTATGGGATGGGTGTAGTGTTGCTGATGCTGACAAATTAGAGAAAATTCAACTAGAAGCTGCTATGATAGTGACAGGACTACCTTCATATACTAGTTGGCAATCTCTTTATTCTGAAACGGGCTGGGAAACCTTATCTGACCGCAGATCTAGACGTAAAATTAACTTATTTTTCAAAGTAGATAATGGACTAACACCCTCGTATCTTTCTGCTCTAACCCTTCCTTTAAATTCTGAAAACACTAGATTCAGAGTAAGAGACTCCAAAAATAACATTTTACACAATAACCGTCTGGAAACAACTAATTTGTCATTCTTTCCTTCAACTATAAGGCTCTGGAACAGTTTAGATACTAATATTAGACCAAGGATTTATAAGTATATATACGTCCTTGTATTAGACAGACAAACAGATTTAGCACTCTTAGAGATACCCTCTGAAAAAACATAATTCATGTCCATCCTATCTATTTCTCCTTGGTGACCGGAAAACTAATATCTTGCACTGCAGACTAAGAAATAAATCAAGTATCCTAAAATATGACCTGTTCAGCGTAAATCTTTCTGACGACCAAAGCTGTGCATGTGGTTTTGAATGTGAAGACGCATATCATTATTCTTTTAATTGTAACTTACATGCTCGGCAACGTAAAGAGCTTTACAGAAATTTAAACGATTATATACCACTCAGCCTACAAACCTTGTTGTTCGGTGATTGTATTATCAATGAAACTCAAAAATACATTCTTGATACAAAAAGATTTTAATTTCTCTCTCTCTATCTGTCATGGAGTATGTAAGAAAAAATGAAAATGTACTTTGTATGTTTAAAACTACTACGTTAATTCAGAGATTTAAATATAATTATTTAAATCACTGGTTAATTCTTGTTTATATTGATTTTGAGTATGCATGAGATTTCGTTTCTACATAACATTTTAAGTCTGCCATCTTCAAATGTTGATTATGTGTATATGTAATATTGTTGGAGAGGGCTTCATATAAATTGAAATCACTTGTGCCCAATCCTTTTGTTTCAATAAAATATGAAATAAAACTGCTTATAAGTGTCACCGCCATGACGGAAAAAAGTGCCCTACATTTTTCGCGGTCCAACGTTTTCTACCTCCTACCCAGAAGAGTTCCTTGTATCCTGGAATCGGCGTATTCAGGTGCGATTCGATGACCTTTAAAATTATTCATTTTATATGATTGATCAATGAGAAATTACCTTATATTCAACACGTGAGTACGCCTATACCGTATCAATGTATTATTTCTGTAATGTTGCAGACTACCTGAATAAATAAGTTGATAAGAGCGCAGCTCTCTCCGCGGCCGAAGGCCGCGTAGAGCGAAGCTCTACTAACCATGGCCATAACACGTGAGTGAGCATATAGAATCCAATATATTCCAGTACCCCTTGGACTTTGAAATCGTGTCCCGCGGGAAAAGTCACGCGCCTCCATGCAGGCAGCCATGTTTTAATTCTCGTTATCAGCACGACGAGATTTGAAATTTTCTCTATAGACAAAACGTGCCATCAGGTTACACTTTGAAATTACTGTAAGTAGTTTTAGATAATAATACAAAGACAATAACTACACACTAAATGTACTGGTCAAAATGATATACTGTCTGTGTGTTGTCTAGACTGGTTCCCGCCTCAGTTACCTCCCTTGCGTACGCTTCACTGAGGACCGGTAGCGAGTAGCCATCTTGAGTGAGAATTCCTACTCCAGAATGCGCATCATTTCTGCGCATGATATGTCATCATGGGGACGGCTACTTCCGTTAAGAGAAATAACGTCCTTAACGTCGTTCCTATGAGCACCCTAAACTCTGTTAGCACGAAATGATTTCAAAACTGAAAACCTAATTTTACCTTTGTTTATATATCGTTCAAATAAATTATTTATTCTTTACGTTACGATTAGACTGGTTCCCTTCCCTTAGTTCTCTACTCTCCGCCAGGCTGCGCTCCGCTCACTAGGGACCGGTAGCGGGTAACCATGATGATTTTTTTGATTGGTCAATCTACATATCCGGTTCGCTGGTATCACATTTTTTAGACGTGGGAAACCCCTTTAATATCACAGGCCCCACGGTTTTATGGGCACCAATAGAAATATTCAAATCTCTAAACAAGTCTAAAAATCTATTCATAAAGTCGTCTAACAAATGTAAGATGTGCGGGATGTGATATTTGTTTTGAGCGATCCGGAAAATAGCACGAGAGAGATTATCGAACAGTTCAGGACTGGAACGACTTCCACAGACTAAACGAGTGAAAAGAAATATTTTCCTTCCCACTTAATTCCATAGTAAGGCCAAAATACTGGTTGATCGGTAACAACTTGAAAGCGTTCGTAATGTCGGTTTTCATAAGCCAAGCATTTTCACCAAAGTCCTTGATGAGTTTAATAGCATCATCGATAGTGGTGTATTTCAATGAGTACGTACATGTAATCTTATCGATAAGGCTATTGAGACTAGGATTATTGCGGTCTTTGTGAGGCGCTGACGAGTCAACTATGAGTCTTTTCTTTTTAGAGTATTTATGCTCGGCAAGGCCTATAATACGATAACTATCAAATGGAATGTTATCAAACGGCCCTAACTAATATTCACGTTTAAGTTCTTTTTTAACTAATGATGTTACCGCGCTCAGATCCATCATAGCTGACTTTAGATTTTCACCCTCATAAGAATTGTTAGGTAAAGTTTGAAAACCTTTGTCGAAGCCCTCAGATAACCATGTCGTTATATAATTTAACGAAGTCTTTATCGGGATGGCCGGTTAAAGCAGATTTTAAAGCTGTGATGTTAAAGCCCCATTATGTTTTGGTGTGAAAAAAATATCGTCATAAAGTACCAAACTTTGCTGAATAGTAGAGCATATATCCTTATGAAAATATCCGCTAATAAAAAAAATGCCCAACATTTCCATGTTTTTCAAAAACAATAGAAAACCCCTCTTCGGAGAGGGGGGAAATCCGTAGTGTGCCCCACAGCCAAATCAATCTAGTACGCATGCGTAGGCACAAAAAGAGTGTAATTTCCCTAACAAACTTCAACATCATGCATGGCGAACGCAACTCGCCAAATACGTGTCAGCGAGCACACATGGGTCCGTTGGAACGTGATGAAGAGCGAGACCAATTCTTCAAACAACTCTAATTTAGCGGTCAAGTTGCTCAATCGCGATCGACTGCACGTTACGAACCCACGCATTCCACGCGTGAACTTACAAATAAATGTTGTATATGTATGTATTTACATCAGAGATTTAAGTATCTGTTTACATATAGTTTCTATATAAAACTTGACTAAAACTATTCAAAAAGTTTTTGTGTTACGTGGATGTATTCAAGAAATGAAGCAATTTACAGTAACATTATTGGGAAATATACCGAAAGCATTCATTCAATTTTCAAAGAAAACAAGTTACAAAAAGGTATAACTTTTTTGTGCCTGTATTGTGCTTTATTTATGCCTTACAGAAAAGGCACAGAAAAGTTATACCTTTTTAGTGCTCAATAAAAAACTTATAAATTATCAGTGTAACTTTTTTTTGTGCTTTTCTGGACTTTGAAAATTTAACGTATAACTTTTTTGTGCCTTTCTGGATTTAGATTATTTGAAGTATAACTTTTTTGTGCTTTTTCTGGACTTAGATATTTCCTACAACTCATTTAAGAAACTACAAAATATTAGTATAACTTTTTTGTGCCTTTACTGGACATAGAAATTTTTAGGTACAATGTATAACATTCTGTGTCTTTTCTATGAAATTTCTATATTTCAAAGAAAAGTGTGCACAGGTTTTGGATGCGATATCTCAAAATTACTATTTCTACACTTTATAAATATTTAATAGCTACAATGAAAGAGAAAAAAACAATCAAGATTAAATTCCTTACTATCATTTATTGAAATTCAATTCAATTTCTTTATTGACTTTGGGTCAATGACCCATCAGTACTAAAAAAGATATAGATATTGTACAACATGGATGCATTATAACAAAATTACAAAAAAATAGCTAATTTCCTAGAGTCATCATCCGATGTACTAAACTGGTACAAATGTTGATCTACTTTCACGACTACTTACAAAAACAAAATACATTAATACAAGATGATCCACCGCCGACAAAGCATAAATGATACTCATCATTCGAACAATAATCGGTGTTTAATCGTGTGTGTATATATATATATATATATATATATATATATATATATGTATAATAAACACAAATTTAATATCTTTTAACATTTTTATCATGATGTAAAATGAGAAGTTAAAAATTTTCAGTGTTGGTGTAAAGTAAGTAACTTTTGTAACTGAAGAAAAATACTAACTTGTCTGTTCTTGTGTTTGATAGTGACAAAATACCATTTGCCAGTGTGGTGGAGCATCTTTTTATAATGTCAGCTTAACTTACAGACGATGCGAATGATACAAATACACTACATGTCGACATACTGATATTAGGGGAAATCTGATAATAATCAGTTAGAGATCAAGACACAGATAAAATATAAGATAATACCATTTTGACTGACACTGGTTATTATCGATTTAAACCATAGCATTATTTACAAACTACACAGACATTTTTTAGCACTCAGTTTAAATTACAAAATTATAACTGTACTCTATTTCACTTGCACAGCAAAGAATACTTCCAGTGTACATAAAGTGTCAATCAGATGTAACAAATTTTACATTCAAATTCAATTTGTTACATTTGAAACGAAGGGCAAAAATAGCTTAACGACTCTTGTTCTGCTAAGTGCTTAGACTATAGACTTTAAATTGTTATCAGAGTGAAGACAAATTTCTAAATACTTCTTGGACGTTTATATTCCATCATATACCCATGTTTCGAAATATGCTTGACTATATATGACGGCACCCTTCCGAAAGTTTTGTTTTATTTTTATTCACGGTCATTTACTATTTCTTTGTAAGAGACCTTAATTATCTAAAAGACACTGTACATCAACTGAGATCAACACTAAATCATCTGCATACAACAGGAGCGAAAAAAACACTCAGAAGTCGTAACTTTGGGCTCCATTTTCAATAAAATATACATATAGTTTTCACAATTAAAACTATACATGTACGTATACATTGTTATATATATCATTTTACTGAAATACACAGTTTGAATACATATGCATAAAAGCAGTATACAATATAAAGAAAATGCCTTAAGTTCATAAATAAGACAGCCTTAACTATGTCAAATTTGTACACCAAAGCAAGGTTTGTTGACTGAACATACAATATGTATATACAAAATATAATAAAACAAAATTCCCCTCATCATAACCGAGTCTGGATTGTGACTTGCTTTAAATATTTTGATACTGTCTATTGCATAACTACTATATAGGTATAGTACATCTATTGGTCTCTACTCTTTCTCAATTTTGTTGACATGTTTTGATATAAAACACAGATCCTCCGACACTGGCATCCAGATACATACTGCACTGATATCCTCCACATGGATAGCTTTAAGAACACCTGTTGGATGAGACACTGGTACAATGTTTGACACTGAAGCTTGACTTACACTTTCGGAGCACAAATTAATACATAGCTTTGTTACAGAGTCCACAATGACCAAGTATAATGGTATTTGGCATATGCACAAACTGGTACAAATTTCAGAGTTGGGGCACTTTTTTTTTAACTTTGGCGAAATGTAACACATGTCCATATTCATTGCCAAATTGTACCACAGTGTTGTTTCTTTTAACAACGCATTTATAATTTCAGCTGTGTACAATAGATCCATTGACAAAAGCCCTTTTAAAAAAGCCCAGTTTAAAAATTGGTCCAACTTGATGTATGATGGCATGCCTTTCAATATCTGTCACAGAACCTGGTGTTATAGCACTTATAATAAACACATTTTCAGTGATTTTCTCACGTTCGGAAAATGTCTTTTTCCCAGTTATTTTCTGGAAAAAATCCTCTTCATAGGATCCAAATTTTATGCATGATGCCAATCTGTGCAAGTTTTGATGTACACTAACATAAAACACTATTTGCGATTCTATCTTTTGAGTACCATGGAATAAGCTCCTTAGTTGTCCATTGAAATCCTCAAAATAAAAACATGAAGTGGCCCATAAAGGTCCCAAATCTCGCACTTTGTCTACCAAATGCAGCAGTAAATGTACATTTGATGTCATGTATCTTGGACTGTAGAAGGCTGATAAATTGATGCAGAAATGCATCAACATCCTTTTGGCTTGTACCAATCCCACAGATGTAATATGGTCACTAAGTAGTATGAAAATTGCTTGAACTAAAAGCAGGTAATGTTCAAATAGTTCGCTGGGCAAAACTCCATATAAGCATGGAAGACTATAGTAGAGCATAAAAGTTTTGTATTCTGCAGCTTTATAATGTCCGATGTCCAAAAGACTGCGTGGAAGCCTGGTTATATAGCGAGGTGGTCTAATGTTGAGGAGCCGTTCATTCACAACTGAGAGTTTGTTTGTAATAGAAAATGATTCATTCTTGTATGATTTATCAAACCATAATGTCATTAGCATCTTCATCACGCCGAGACAAACACAGTGCATATAGTCTATGCCCACTCCCCTTACCATGTCAAACTTCGGTAAAAATGAAAACCATGTGAGACCCTTCACTCCTACTGTGCTGCCAACTTTTCCTTCGCTTTTCATGTGTTCTGATGACGTTCCCTGCTCAATAAAGACCTCATGGGTTCGTTTCTCATGATGCCCTGTTTGCGAATCATGAACATATGGGTAAGCATGTGTGTGTCCTCGTTCACTGGTTTTCACAGACTCTCCAGGGCTCATGCAATATGGACAACAATAGAATCCATTAAATTGAACCATATTGTGGAAAAGGCACTTTGCTGGAGCATCAAATACACAGTTGAAAAGGAGGCCACGTACCTTGATGTCATCAACCATCACACCTGTTGATAGAATAAAAAAATATTATGATATTGGTCTTTCCATAATATGTATACAGTATTACTATTGATTAACACTTATTTTATTGAATTCTTCCAAAACATTTCCTATATCATTTTCATTAGAAATTTAGTACCACAGGACAGAAAAGTGTATCTAAATCCTTCCCAAGCTCATTTTACATGAATATCATAAATAACGTATTCAATGATAAACAAAACATAGAAATATTTATGAACCAAAAACGTTGTATAATTGTGATGACTATGCCAACAAAATCATTTTTGCAGTAAAAGAATCTCAACCAAATTATACAATCTTGTATTATGATTATCAAAGAGCTGTTCAAGAAAACAAATGTATGTATATGCTATATTTCATCTTGCTAAAAAGGGAAGGTATGAAAATCAACATACAAGACTAAAGTAAAGACAATGTTCATGCTAACTCATTACAGTAAAGTTGAATAATGTGTTCTTTAGGAAAACAAAATATCAATGATCTTGTCATCTAGCCTACCAATGCAATTTATTTGAGATATTTTGAAATTTACACTGATCAGATGGAAGGGACAGACAACAACAATCACAATATACTGTATAAGCGCTCTCCCACTTTTGAGGCATCGATTTCAATTGCCCGGGCATAAATTAAACCAAAACAATCCAAACTAAATAGGTTTGCAATAATTTCATCTTAATCCAAAAAAATGTCTGTTCAGGGTTACCCGACTGGCCCTAATGTTTTACCTCTGACCCTATTTCCCCCCCACTTTTCTGTGAAAAAAATTATAAGTCAGAATTTCGATCTCAGACTACGATTCCGGCCATTACTTTAGAGTGAAATACACTAAAAAAGGGTAAAAAATCCTGACCTACCGACCATTTTTGGCATGAAATACAATATCCTCTCTCTGACGGACATCATAGTTCATCACTATAATTAGAGCTGAATTAGAAATAAGTTACCCTGGTAATAAACTTTTCAGGATTGCAGAAAATCACATGAATATTTACAAAAACAAAAAAGGGGAGGGAGTGGGGGAAGAAAATCATATACTTTCATTAATGTTCAGTGTTTGTTTTCATTTAGATAATAAATATAAGGAAATACAGATAGAGTGTTATAATCAAATCATACAGTAATTATATAAATTAAGATGCGTAAAAAATCGAAGCAAGTTACCTTTGAAATAAAAGTCACGCAACATTTCGGCGAAGGGCCTCAAAAAAACCTTGGAGTCAGGCTTAGAATAACCAAACCACAAACCTCCAAAGATTCGGTTGTTTCTGCTGAATCTGAAAAAAACCCATAAATTTATTTTTTATCAAATATCAAATATACCAAATCTTAACTCCATGCATTACATTTTAAAACATAACAGAAAACAAATTTTCATTGTTTTTCAATATATCAACCAAGGTAGGTATATATGAGCCATATTTATATATAGATTCAATCAAATTTAAAGCATAAATTAGAACACTAAGTGTAGTGATAATAAGAAACATGCACTAATATTTTACAATAGAATGATGTGCCTCCTGCTAGCTGAAAAATAAAAGGCCCACTATGTTTTCAAAACTGTTGTTTTTTTAAATTCATTGTAAAACAAGTTTTGAAAATTTTTAGAGTCACAAAAGTCATTAATTACTCTTAATACTACACATAATATATCACTTCAAAAACAACTTTAAACAGATAAATTAAAATATTAATTTCCATAACAAGGGTCGTCCCCCATTTCATAGCTATATACTGCACAGCAATTGACGGTCACTTTGCATACATATGTCACACAGTCAAACAGCGAAATCAATCTTCTTTTTTAACAAAGATGTAAACAGGGAACCTTGTGTTGTTTGGTGATTTGGCTTAATCTTAGGCAATCCACATAGATGATCTGACGTAATATTGTTATTAATTGCTTTTTGTTTTGGAAATGTATAATGCAGTATATATATGTACATATATATACGTAGTGGCCAGAAGTTTAATTCTATCTGACATTGTATAACCCAGTTTAATTCTATCTGACATTATATAACCCTATATCTAAATAGCTGCAAGGATGATACTCAATATAACTATGGAATTTTAATCCTATAATTATATTTAATACATACCTTAAGTGTGGTGGCAGCTCATTGATAATGAAGTAAACTGGCCATATACTGAATGTTGAGGAATGAAACAGGGAGACACCATCAGTGTTCATCTGTATGGAGATGTGCAATTCCTCACTAGTACTGTGATCTTTTTCACCTCTGAAGAATCCATTAGAAAATCTCTCTTTATAATGCTCACCATTAAGAATGTCACAGATATCATTATCCTTTCGATTCAGAAATTGGTTCTTGTACTCAAAGATTTCTTTCATCAATGAAGTACCTGAAAAACAAACAAAAATATGTATGTCAAGTATTTGTCAAAATGTACATACATAATATATACCGTATTCGACCCAATTAGCCCCATGTCCCTATAAGTGCCCCTCCCCTTTTTATGGCCTCAATTTCAATTGCCAAGGCATAAATAAGGACCAAAATCACATAAAACAGTATAAATTTGCAATAATTTTGACTTATTTTCATTAGCCCTGGGCGCTTATTGAGTCGAATACGGTATTTGTTAAGTACATTAGTTATATTGCATCAGGAATAAAAGTAACAATCTATCAATTTCTATATTCAACTAAATAAGCACCTTCATCCCTTGCAGCAACACCCCCTCCCACACACACTTCCATAATTTCACTTTCATTGTTGACTGAAAATAAATGTGCAGTTTTTCACTTTTATTGTTGACTGAAAATAAATGTGATTTTTTTGTGTTTTTTTTTTTTTTTTGCAAATTGATTTATGCATGGCTTATTTAGCACATGGTGTTAATGTGCCCCCTTATTTGTTTCAATTTTTTAAGATGCTCAATCTACCACTGATAGTATATTAAGGTATAAACAATAACTTAGGTTTAATCATGCATACCCGTGTCTTATTAAATCAAAAATGCATATAAAATAATTTGTTTTTACTTTTGGCGCATGCACAATAACTACTTAATTCCATATGATATCGGACATAGTGCTGTGGTTTTTTTTTTCATGATACAATTAATTATTTTTAAATATTGATTCAAAATTAACTTTTCTTTTTCAAAAAACAATCTCATATAAAGTCTTGTAGTAATAATTACAAATATTTTGTATATGTTTCCAATGAAAATAGTCAACATCACTATGGAACACTGAACAACTTACCCCCAAAAAGGAATTTTATCTGGTCTACTATAGGCAACATTATGAAGTAAGATGGTGGGTCCTTCTGGTGTGAATGTCTTCGACACCCTGGACAAGGAGACACTTTTGACAATCCAAAGTTATGGTGGCATTCGTAACAGTAATGGTGATATTCCAGGGGAGCTCTTAATGATCTGAAGTAATCTGTGAACATCTTCATAGTCTTGCTGCACAGGTTTGGTGAAATACAGTGGAGTTCAATCAAGACAAGAAGGTCTGCCGTTGCTTCTCCAGTCCAATGATATGCCATGGCATATGTAACAATAAGCAGGAGACTGACACCAACAGATATTGGAGCATCCTTGTAAATAGGTGTGGCACTGTCAATGCTTGGACAGGGTTGACTTTCTAAATTGTGAAAAAGAAAACATTTTATTAGAACAACTCAAATTTGCAAAATGTATTATCAGAAATTACATGTCTGGACTAAAACAGTTTGTTCATATAATTATTTTCCTCACATTACAAGCAACAAATATCATGACACTGAATGATGATTTGGAGAAGTTATTGAACACATGATAAAAGAATCAACAAATATGATTACATGTATATGTCATATAGATCATTATGATATCAACACTAGGAGATCTAGCTAGATAGAGTGCATTATAACTGAACTAGTTAGTAGTGAACTACATCCAGTCCGGTAATCGGCAATTACAATACAACCACAGGTATTGATATATTACCTGGAGGAAAAAACACTGACTAGGGGTCAGTATCTGGCAACTGCCCAAATGGGATTCAAACTCGAGACTCTTACGTTCAGGTATTAAACTAACACAGGTGTCCAACGTCACTGCCCATTATATCAGTATAGGGGTTATAGTTGCCACACCTGACTGGACGTAAACATAGTTCACTACTAATTTTAATTATCTGTAGTCCACATGCAGTGCAATACTAATCTAATCTAGTGCACTATTACTGCTAATGGAGCAAAGTAATGATCATACAAATCATTATTAAAATGTTTGTATGCATTTTATAGTACATATACTTGTCATATATCGCCTACCTTCAAGGCAATAAATTAAAACTAAAATGTATTTGGTATAAAATATCAAATTCACAGCAAGACAGATTTTTTTATATATATATACATAATAAAGATCTTTCCAGAGGACATTTATACAGCAATTCTACAAATTGTGGACTAAATGTCTTGTGAGCGGTACGGGAGATATAAGAAGGGTCATTATATTTGTTTTAGACAAAAATGACATATAAATGCATGTATATACATTTACATAGATAAATGGAAACCAATCAAAACATATAGAAAATTGTGCTCGAGTGATTTTCGGAGGTAGTGCTCCACTAGGACACATTTTCCTTTTCATACCCTGGGCCGAAAGGTATTGTAGGCCGGTTACGTATATTCGTTCTAATAGGCCTATTATCACATTTGTTGATTTTTTTTATAGAGTTCTGCAATTATAATAGAAAACTTATATTTTTCTCTCTCACACATTCTGCTTTCTAATAATGGTTTTCTAGATAGATTATATATAGCTTATCAACTAAGCCTCGATACTGTAGTATATACCTTGACTTGTTTAGCTGAACATGCTATCAAAAATTTAATATTATGAAATAAGCCATTTCCAGCCATAGTATAAATACAGTCGTGTGCCAAAAGACTTCATAATTTTTATTTTTCCCTATATATTCTATGTATTTTTTCATTTCTTCTTAGATTTTTTCCTGATCTCATCTAGGGGAGGATTTTGATCTCATCTAGGAGAGGATTTTAATCAAATTTGGCATTCTTGTAGAAAATTATCTACACTGTCAGCTCATTATTTACACAATTTTCCTTTTTGCACTTTTAGAGAAAACCGTAATTCATTTCCAGGCAGAATTTTTTCGTTGCAATTTTGGTAAGAACAAAGAAGGAAATGACATCAAAAGTTTGAATGGTGCACAAAAAAAACCATATTTTGAAAACAAAATATCGGAAAATTATACAAATATTATGATTATGAGCTGAAAGAGTAGATAACTTTCTACAAGTATGCCAAAATTGATTAAAATCCGCCTATAGATGAGATCAGAAAAAAAATAAAGAAAAAATGTAAAAAAAAATACATAGAACATATAGGGAAAAATAAAAATTACGAAGACTTTTGGCACGTTACCAGGTTATTGTATCATTTCATAGCCGTGGGTATGTATACTAATGTTACTTATTGGCGCGTGGGGTTTATCTCTGAAACTAACTTACCGTTTTCAGTGTCGTCATTTGCATCGAAATCTTGTTCACAGCTTTCCCCAGTTCGAAGTTCAGTACCCTCTTGCAAAGCTGGGTCGTTCAGATGCGAGTTACTTTCGTGGAGAGTCTCTACCAAAGTTTTGTAGGCCTGCACACAGCCATCGGCGAAGTCGTTTGCGGCGCTTTTGGTCTGTACATTCTTGTCCGATTCTGACGATCGATTCGACCTTCTTCCATCATTGTAAGGATGATTTGAACGAGAGTGTCTCCACGCAGTTACTTTTGGTATACCAAGAGACGGATCAGATATATAATAGTTTAAATATTTAGGATCCCAAGAAAGTTGTCTTAATACCGGTGGTCACTAAGGCAGATTTCTTTTCAGTTATTATTTAATTTCTGATATTGAAAAAATGTGTATGTATCTAAGACTACAATTGGTTGTTTTACATGTACTAAATTTACGCTATATCCTTTCGGCGGCCGACAGGATTCGAACTTGACTCAATTTTGATAGTAGGTTATTACAAATGCCATCTATGAAAGCAGTTTGCATCTAGATTACGGTTTGATGCCATTTTCACGATGATAACAAACAGCACACACTACAAACAAGTAAAAACAGTCACCGGAAGTCCCCTAAAGGTCACCACGCACGGGTCATGGAAGGCAGAAACCTGCGCGTGGGACTTGTTTTTTTTTTTTTTTTTTTTTGAAATCGGTGCTATTTTCCCCTTCCTTTCCCCTTTCTCTCTATTTTCTCTTACTTTGATATCTCTTTTATCGTTTAAGACCATCTGCATGTCTGTATCTTGATAATTAAGCTCACAACGACAGGTTTCCGGGCACACACTAAAATCCGGGTTTCAGACCTCAATTTTTGACTTATTTGGGCATGTTCAAAGGTGATTTGTGACGTCACTAATGCAATGACCGAATCGATATTGACATGCTATATAGGGATGAACATCTTCTTTTCAAAAAACTAGTATTTAGTTTTCAACGGTCTCAGTGGGGCTCCAGAAGGGTGCATGAAATGGGGCAAATGCATAATTACGCATAAATACGTTACGGCCGTCCAAAGGATATGTTCACGTTTGTTTACAAACTTTGTTCACTTCTGTTGTTTTATCGAGATAGCTATGGTAAATTTTAGATTTTCATATATAGCCATTTATGGCGGATAAGGATTTTTTAATTCCTACTGGTTACATTTCGGCCTTTGAGAAGTTATTGTATACAATTATATATATATATATCTGGTGATAATATCTATGGCAATTTTAATGGTTAAATTGTGGACACATTCAATGACATGCCGAATACTAAGAGCTAACTCATATGTTACGTTGAGCGCTGAGCAGGAACAGAAGCATATACCACTTTCAAAGACAATGTGTGTCTCGATCAGGAGACTGAAACCATGTAGAGCCTTCCTTACAGCGATGAACGCTCAACTGAAGGTCAAAAGTGGGGCAGTATCAAGAAAAACATTGCCACACTTCCGGTCATTATAGAACCCAATATTTCGGCCATTTGATATTTGGTCTACTCTACCACTGCAGATGATGTAGGAAATAAATGTGTTTTTTTATCAAAATAAATACCATTATCTTTATTATTATTATTAGAATTTCATTATATTTTAACTTCGTTTATCTAATGGATCTTACTACGATTTATCGCCCTGCAATTAAAGACTTACTTTTGTTCTCTTTACGTTTTGAAACCAGTATCGTGCATTCATCAATGCTATAATCACTAAAATGGATAATCGAATACTTGTACGATTTCCTGTCGCGCCAGCGCTCTTTTACGAGCGCTCGTCATCCTAAACACGGCCCTGGTCAGTGATTTGATTATAGCTGTTATCTACTTTACGGTTTACAGTGCAGTGATGATACTTTTCAGAAGTCAGGAAAGTGAAAACGATAAGGTCAGCAATTTTATCTTGCAAACGTTGAAATAAACTTAATGGTATGTGTAATAGTATACATTACCATGTGATTTCCTGATTCTACAAACTTTGACCTTTGTTGCACTGAAACAGGAGCAGCTTACGGACTTAATAGACTACCACGTTTTAACAAACACTGTTCAACCTTTTAGGACTGGTAAGCTACATTCCTTCCCAACTATTCAAAATTACACCGTTTAGAACTGGTAAGCTACATCCCTTCCCAACTGTTCAACACTACACCTTTTAGGACTGGTAAGCTACATCCCTTCCCAACTGTTCAACACTACACCGTTTAGAACTGGTAAGCTACATCCCTTCCCAACTGTTCAACTCTACACCTTTAAGGACTGGTAAGCTACATCCCTTCCCAACTGTTCAACTCTACACCTTTTAGGACTGGTAAGCTACATCCCTTCCCAACTGTTCAACACTACATCTTTTAGGACTGGTAAGCTAACTTCCTTCCCAACTGTTCAACACTACACCTTTTAGGACTGATAAGCTACATTCCATCCCAACTGTTCAACATTACACCTTTTAGGACTGGTAAGCTACATCCCTTCCCAAGTGTTTAACACTTCATCTTTTAGGACTGGTAAGCTACATCCCTTCCCAACTATTCAACTGTTCAACACTACACCTTTTAGGACTGGTAAGCTACATTCCTTCCCAACTGTTCAACACTACACCTTTTAGGACTGGTAAGCTATATTCCTTCTCAACTGTTCAACACTACACCTTTTAGGACTGGTAAGCTACATCCCTTCCCAACTGTTCAACACTATACCTTTTAGGACTGGTAAGCTACATTCCTTACCAGCTGTTCAACACTACACATTTTAGGACTGATAAGCTACATCCCTTCCCAACTGTTCAACACTACGCCTTTTAGGACTGGTAAGCTACATTCCTTACCAACTGCTCAACACTACACCTTTTAGGACTGGTAAGCTACATCCCTTCCCAACTGTTCAACTCTACACCTTTTAGGACTGGTAAGCTACATCCCTTCCCAACTGTTCAACACTACACCTTTTAGGACTGGTAAGCTACATTCCTTTCCAACTGTTCAACACTACACCTTTAAGGACTGGTAAGCTACATCCCTTCCCAACTGTTCAACACTACACCTTTTAGGACTGGTAAGCTATATTCCTTCTCAACTGTTCAACACTTCACCTTTTAGGACTGGTAAGCTACATTCCTTCCCAACTGTTCAACACTACACCTTTGAGGACTGGTAAGCTACATCTCTTCCCAACTGTTCAACACTACACCTTTTAGGACTGGTAAGCTACATCTCTTCCCAACTGTTCAACACTACACCTTTTAGGACTAGTAAGCTACATTCCTTCCCAACTGTTCAACACTACACCTTTGAGGACTGGTAAGCTACATCCCTTCCCAACTGTTCAACACTACACCTTTTAGGACTGGTAAGCTAAATTCCTTCCCAACTGTTCAACACTACACCTTTTAGGACTGATAAGCTACATTCCATCCCAACTGTTCAACATTACACCTTTTAGGACTGGTAAGCTACATCCCTTCCCAAGTGTTCAACACTTCACCTTTTAGGACTGGTAAGCTACATCCCTTCCCAACTATTCAACTGTTCAACACTACACCTTTTAGGACTAGTAAGCTACATTCCTTCCCAATTGTTCAACACTACACCTTTTAGGACTGGTAAGCTACATCCCTTCCCAACTGTTCAACACTACACCTTTTAGGACTGGTAAGCTACATTCCTTACCAACTGTTCAACACTATACCTTTTAGGACTGGTAAGCTACATTCCTTCCCAACTGTTCAACACTACGCCTTTTAGGACTGGTAAGCTACATTACTTCCCAACTGTTCAACACTACACCTTTTAGGACTGGTAAGCTACATCCCTTCCCAACTGTTCAACACTACACCTTTTAGGAATGGTAAGCTACACCCCTTCCCCACACAGCCGCTAACATTTTTATTACTGATATATATGATAATATGATCAACTTTTATTTTCATAATTTCAACACTTTACTGATACGAAGGAAGGATATGCTAAGGTCATCTTTTAACAAAATCGATTATGATGACATTGATCGTTATACTTCAAAGTCATCAATCAAAACGAATGTTCCCAATCAAATATCAAATTTTAGAATGCATTAAGTGGTCCATAAAAGTCATTTGGAGAGCTACACAGTACTTGTAATACATGAAACCTTTCATCGACCAATCATCTTTCCTCCAACATCATGAATTTTTCATATTCAAGAAACTTGCCAAAGACTAAACGTCTGGAAAGACTGCGGTTGCTTTTCGGGTTTACAGCATTATTAGAGTTTTTAAGAATTCATCGTTAAAAGATTATGTGCGGAGAATGACAACTTCCATTTAATTAGTTAAAGATTTGTTACATTAATGCTAAAATTAACATTACTTTATACAGTTTACGGTAAATAGCTCATGATCACTGGACTACATTAACGCGAATAGTTATGAATGGGTTCAGTGTTTGCTATCTAACAGAATCACAGAACGAGGCAGGTCAGACCGTACTTCTCTATCGAGCGAGAAACACTTACCGTATCACCGGAAAAGCAAGGGGTCGACAATCGTGTTTAGTGTACAATTGCAGCTTTTCAGGAACTCGTATCCTAGGGAGCTCTCGGCTATACCTTCAGAAACCCCACTCATCATCCGTACAGACGGGTCTTTCACTCTTCATTAAAAGGGAGATCTGTATGAAGAGTGATATACGTTTTCCGGATACAATTCCCGTCTGTGTACGTGCAGAAGGTCAGTTGTGATCGGTGGAGACGGCAAGTCGATTTCAGTTCACGTAATGGAGACGACACTATAAAGAAAACGCATTAGTCCTGCAGTTATTTAAAAGGGACATAAAATAATCAGATGATCCTCAATATAACGTCGAGAGAAAATAGAATAAAATGTTTTAAACCAGTAAATCCATAATCTTATCTATATTTGTAATTCAAAATTACATTTATATGCTTCTTAATGGATTTATGCATATTCTAAAGCACTTTTAAACCATGTTAAACATACCGGTAGAGACGACAGACATCAAAGCACTCCCGGGGATAAAAACATTGTATCATTGTTGATGCTAACAAATAGGTCCTTCAGTCACGAGAGAGACATCAGTACATTATACCGGTATAATCAATAACACATTTCCATTACGCTGGGATATGATATATTAAGCCATCTGGTTCGTCAACTGGTTATCACAAGTCCCAGCCTCCCACATGAGAGGAAAAGGTCACTGGAAGTCGATGTTTATAGTTTTGTATATTTAAGATACTTGATGTAAACTGTTGAACTCTAGAATACAACATGGGCAATTCGGTGAAACGTCATGACCGCTATTTTTGGACTCCCGACGCCAATAAAGTTCTTATAATGATAAGGTGTGAAGACCTGTATCTCAAGATTACAGAAATAGCTTCTCAGTAGTGCACTCTTGTTGTCTTATTTGGGTATTTCGTCTGGTCTTTTTTAACCTGTCGCTTACTGAAGAAACCATTTTTGTACTAAGTTAAGTCCTGCGTCTTATATTTATCTTTCCCTTAGTCTTTTTTACTGTTGTTCTCTCCTATACACTTAGCATTAAGTTACTTGTTGACCGCTTATTTTATACTACACGACACCACTAAAACACCAGCATAAAGGGAGGCAATCTTGAATCAAGGTGGCTAGATGTAGGTACGAAGACGATTAAAATAAAACATGTGTCCTTTTATCAGCCAAAACATACTGAAATAATTGTTTTATTCACTTAATGGATACAAAATGCATGAAGTCAATGTAGCATAAACAAATATCAGCTGTTCTCATTTTGACTTTATTTCTATGCAGAGTGATTTGTAAATGATGAGAAGATAACATTTAATTAGATTCCATTAATCTAAGTATTATCTTAAGACTTTTCACCAATCGATGTATCATCATTAATAGGATTTTAAATTTTATGCACTCATTTTAATGGATGCAGAATAATACTTTAAGCACAACCTCACATTTTTTCTTCTTTTCCTCCAGACAGCAATGTAATTGATTGCGGCAATGATGTGCACTACAATCACCACCACCCAAAAGTCGTCCGGGATCTGGAGTCTATAACAGGATACAATTTCTGTAGGATAACAAATATATCGTCCATTAATAAATTATTCAATCATCAAACTTCGACTAAAAGATTATTTTCATATGACAAGTATTCAAATGTTACATCTCACTGTCTCCGTCGGCGAAATGTACAATGTAATAGCATGTCATTGGCAACTTGATTTAAATTTTAAAATATTTTTTATGCAAACATTTTATATTTAATAAATAGATAACTGATTTCCTATTTTTCATACTGTCAATTTAAATTATCGTTAAACTTGTTCCTTGCTGGTTATCAGGAAACGTACCCACGACTCTTCTACGAAACCATCAGCAGATACCCGTCATCACAACAAAGAAGAGTGCCGTTGCTATGTTCTCTTGTTGTCGTTTCTGTGATGAGGGGATATTGCGACCACTTCTCGCCTTTTCTAACATAACTTTGCCCGATGAATATGACACCAAACACAAAACTGTTGAGGCAAACGAATACAGCAAAAGAATACTCAGTGTTTGGTTTTCCCTCTCTTGTGAGAATATAGTCTATTGAAAATTCAAAATGGAAGACCTGTAATGGTATAATTCCCCACGTATAGGATAGGAAGATCTGACAGTTCAGTTCAGTTCTTTATTACTTTAAACCAATTGGTTTATCAGTACAGTGCATATATATATACAGTGCAGACAGGAAAAACAATACAATATGTACAGACACACAACATACTCGCAGCGTACACGTATGTAGTGTAGAGAGATATCTCACATTACGATATATTTACATTCGTCACATTTATTTTCTAACTTTCATATAATATTTTCATCCATTATTGACTCAGTGTCTGGTTTTCCCTCTCTTGTGAGAAGTCTGAGTCAGAATTCATCTTTGCGTTATGGCATGGCAATAATAAGGATTACAGCAACGACATGGAAACAAAGCCAATATCCAGGTGAGATTACCCCGAGCTATTCTTCCACAGATCAAGAAATATCAGTTGACGTACTCTTCGAAGAGTCGGCATCCTATTTGCGATGAGAAACAGTCGTGATAGTCTATTGAAAATACAAAATGGAAGACCTGTAATGGTATAATTCCCCACGTATAGGATAGGAAGATCTGACAGTTCAGTTCAGTTCTTTATTACTTTAAACCAATTGGTTTATCAGTACAGTGCATATATATATACAGTGCAGACAGGAAAAACAATACAATATGTACAGACACACAACATACTCGCAGCGTACACGTATGTAGTGTAGAGAGATATCTCACATTACGATATATTTACATTCGTCACATTTATTTTCTAACTTTCATATAATATTTTCATCCATTATTGCCTAATTCTTGATATACCATACAATTTGCTGTACTTTTCTTAACTCCTAATAATCGTTTGCAAAAACTCAAGTGCAATTTTTCTATACTTGGTGCTTTGTGAAACCCCCATACTTCACTACTGTAATTTAAAATTCTAGCAACATAGGTATCAAATACATGAAGTTGTGTTTCAATGTTAAAAAAGTTTTTCTCACATACATTTGACACTGCAAAAAGAGCTTTCTTACCCTGTTCAGAAATTCTATCTTGTGCTTTCCTGAATTTACCGTTAAAATTTAGAAGAATACCAAGGTAATTAAAATCGTTTACAATCTCTAACTGGCAACCATTATAAAACCAAATATCATCCTCTCTTAGTTTTCCTCCGTTTCTGAAAACAAATACTTTAGTTTTATCAGTATTTACAGTTAAGTTCCATTTTTTGGTGTAATTAGAAAGTGAATCTAGCATTTTTTGTAAACCCTCTGCAGTTTCGGATAAAAGTACCATGTCGCCTGCGTACATCAATAGAAATAGATTAAGTGTTTGCAATTCAATAGACGGACAGTCATCTGTTAAAAAACTCATCTCACAATCATTAACGTACATTGAGAACATTAAAGATGACAATATTTCGCCTTGGAATAAACCGTTCTTGCACTCAAAGAAATCAGACATTTTATTATTATACTTAACACAACATTTGACATCACTGTATAATGAACGTATTATACGTAGCATTTTCCCTTCCACGCCCTCTTTGATTAATTTAAACCATAAATTCTGCCGATTTACAAAATCAAATGCTTTCCTAAAATCAATGAAACAGCAGTACAATCTCTTTCTGTTTTTTAATGTTTTGCTTATTAAAGATTGTAAGACAAATATAGCATCAACTGTTGACATATGTTTTTTAAAACCAAACTGTGCATCACTTATTTTTGAATATTCATAATCAAAATCAACTAGTCTATTGTTCAAAATTGAAGTGAAAAGTTTCCCCAAACAACTTATTAAAGTAATGCCTCTATAATTATTAGTGTCATCCTTATTACCCTTCTTGAAAACAGGAACAATGTTACCTATTGACCAGGATGTTGGATAGTTACCAGACTTAAAAATATTATTAAACAATACTACTAGGCAAGGCAAAAGAACATATTTACACTTAATAAAATACTCATTAATTAGTAGATCCTGACCACATGCTTTAGATGTGCTTAAATTATTAATAGCTTTAAGTATTTCTTTCTCAGTAATATCGGCATCTAATTCATTAAAAACTGAATTAGAAATATTGTTACATGTATCATAATCGTGTAAAAAGTTAGTTACCATTTCATTCTCTTGAGGTGCAGTGGAAGATAATTCATGAAAGTATTCGTAAAAAGCATGTTCGTCCAGGTTACATTTAACACCCTTATTTCTTTTCCTGAATTTTCTGTAAAAATCCTTCGGGTTATGTTTTCTCGTGTAATTTAACATATTGCCTTGCTGTGCTTTATATTCACGTTTGAATTTACATTCTAACCTCTTGTATATGCGGGTTTTTTTTAACAAGTTTATTACGGTTTTCTCTAGATTTATCAGAGTTAAAAGAGGACAAGCATTGCTTGTATTCAATATATAACTTTTTACAATTTTCATTAAACCATGGCTTATCTTCCGTTTTGCTCTTCTTATCTAATCTGGGGGCACATGTATACGTGACGGCTGTAAACGGCAATAGTAATTCATTCATTTTTTCGGTAAATTTATCAATACATTGATCAATGCCTTCTTGACCAGTGTCATAATATGTACATGTATTCAATAATTCCGTACGATAACATTCCAATACTTGACGAACACTTTTTGTATATTCATCATTCCACTTAACCTTCATACATTTACTAGTATCATAATGACAACGGTTTTCATACTGAATATCATTACTTGTTTCACTAGAACACAGTGTAATACAGACAGGTGAATGATCCGAAAAGACATTAAATACACCACTCTCAAATTTCAAAATATTATCAAAATTTTCATCACATGTCATTACATAATCAATGAGGCTAGTGCCTCTACTGTTAAAAAAAGTAATGTTTCCATCGGGATCATCACCATGTCTGCCATTAACAATTCGTAATGTAGTAGTTTTACACAATGAAAGTAATTGTCTACCGAACTGGTTTACACATTGGTCAGAGTTAGACCGTTTAGATGGTTGGGTATAAGAAACATAATTTATAACATTTGATAAAGTATCTGAAGACAATTCACTTATAATATCAGCACAAATATAATCATCATTACAAGCCGTTCTACTATTAAAATCACCTATAACAATTACTTTCCCAATGTCTTTATACATACCTACCATTTCTTCTAAACAAGCAAAGAGGTCATTTTCACATTTGTCATAAAAAGTGCTATTTATCGGAGGAAAATAACAAGCAAACATGTAAGTATCAGTGTCGGCGTTAGCGGGCGTTCGAGATAACTTCATTAATACAATATTGTCGTTAATGTTATCGATAATACGACAGTGCTTGGACAATGGTGATTTAATTAAAATAACAATACCACCATCTTTGCCATGCTGTCTAGGAAAAGTATGGCAATCGTAACCTTCTACTTCCAGCACATCATCTCCTTTTACCCAGCACTCGTACAAACAAACAACATCATATTTACAAATAATATTTACAAAGTCTTGTGACTCTAACTTTTCTGCAATACCTCTACAAATGTTCCATGATATTATGGAGACTCCCGCCACACTATCCTAATAGCTGCTATGGTGCTGGTTCCATCTAGGTGCGGGACCATGTCCGGATGATGATCCAGAACCATCGATAGGTCCATGCACCACAGGTGGATGGCTCGGACAAAGCATTAAAAAGGCTGTATGGAAGAATTAATTAGTTATTTCTCTTAGAACAAGAGCTGTTGGAGAACAGCAAAGCTCGCCTATTCAGAAGAAGTTATTGTTCAAGTATTTACTATTTAAACATGGAAATATGACAAATTAACAGACTCAAAAAAACCTTAAGAGCCCCAAATTGGTTGTATTATCACGTTCAGCATCCATACACATTAGGAAAATAAAATCATAAACATTTATGATGACTTATGCTTAAACAATTGACAAAATAGAAACTTGCTCAAAAAATTAAACATGGAAATATGACAAATTAACAGACTCAAAAACCCCTAAAGGACCCCAAATTGGTTGTATTATCACGTTCAGCATCCATACACATTAGGAAAATAAAATCATAAACATTTATGATGACTTAAGCTTAAACAATTGACGAAACAGAAACTTGCTCAAAAACTTTAACGTGAAATGGGACGCCAACGCTGACGCCGACGCCGGGATGACAATATTAGCTCCCCCTATTCTTCGAATAAGCGAGCTAAAAAGGTAGGTAAGGTTGGATAAACCACAAAAAAAGTCAGGAAGGATAGTCGCTATTTCATTATACTCATAAGCGTAGGCTAAGATAGGTTAGCGCCGAAAGTCCCCTGAATAAGCTATGAGGTGCACTTTGTATGTTATTGGAGGATACAGATGCTAGTTCAGGTAATGTACGGTCGCGTAATTATGTGCCAAGGTCATTAAGACTCAAGCTAAGGTAAAATAAGCCGCTCCCTTTATAATAAATAAACACTAAGTGAAAGCGGAAGCTGACATTTTAGAAATGAGAACATGCAATAGCCATCGAAGCAAAAGTGCATATTTGCCTTCAGATTGAGCGAGCCAAGATTATCTTCCCGATGCATACCCAAGCGAAATGTCTTCTTTTAACTTGAAAAAAACCCCATATTAAATTCTCCTGAAAATGACAAAAAATTATGCCCTTGATGAAAACTAGTTTATCTCTAGTCAAGACATTTTAGAACAAAAGAAAATATCCTTAAAATTTAATCCCGCGAATGGAGGAGTGTCAATTTAGGTCCTCTTGTGATCATGACCATGATCGATAAACATTGGTTATGTTTTCAGATAATCATTATACGATCCATGATTAAGGTCAGGTCGGAGTGCCTTGTGAGTAATGGGGTTATAAGACGATACTTTTAGGCCAATACAAATGCTTGATAAAAGCAAGATTAACATTAATTGATTTATCAGTAAAATGACACTAATTTCGTTAACATTTGCGTTTTAAAAAGATTTGTTTTATTATATTAACAATGATAATTTGAAACAGAAAATATTAATTTAGACCAAGAATCTTAAAATGTGGTATAGCATATACATGTACCCCGGTAAAAATCGGTAGAACAATAATATTGAAATAAACATAGCACAATTGAAAATGATATTTAAAATGTTAATGTTACTTTGTGAACAGAAAACAATACAACAACAACACACACAAAAATACCAAAACTATTCACGTATTTAGAAAAAATACCAATGTCACATAACACGTGTACCAGTGAATGAAAGAACTCCCAAGAAAAGATGTATACGAGAATCGATCTACTTCGCGACTGTCTTGTATAACTTGGCAATGCAATTAATCAACAATTTTTGAGACTGAGGCGATGTCACATATCTGTCTGGCTAAAGGTAATCTACCGTCTGGGAGACTGGGGAAGTGTCATAGTCGACCAGGAAGCTGTCTGGGAGATTGGAACGTTCACACAACAGAATCTCACCTCGCTGTAGATCAAATGTTCGTGGGAATGTTCTGGAGGTGGAAGGATGGCACAAAACCGAGATATCTTGGAGAATGAAGCAATATCAAAGGACAATGCCAAAGAGGTCTAAAGAGTAACGACTGTACAAAACAAACGTCTGTAGACTGTGGAGGTGGTGCTTGAACAAAACAAACAAGAGGTCCATGGGCTTTAACGGTCATCTGACTATCGAAGTCGTTTAAAGATGAAGTCATTAAAGATTCTAGCCTATTCGACCCATGTGACCTTGATTGAAGGTCAATGTCATTTATTTGAATAAACTTGGAAGCTCTTCAGCATACTGCAGGCCAAACATTAGTACCCTGAGTCTTTCGATTATTGAGAAGTCGTTTGAATCAAAAGTTTACGCAGTGGACGACTGATAGCGCACGACAAAGGACGATGCATAATGATAACACGTGTTCTGAGACAGAAACAACTATCAGATCCCAACTAGATATCGGCGTCCACCATTGAATGATCTACTTTGGTAAAAGGAAAAAGGAATATTTCTCTCTGCTTTTCAATTCTTTCCCTCGATATATCTTGATTTGAACATAGGAGCATAATACTTCAATTAACAAAATCCACACAATGTTCTTTTCAAATCAGTAATAGATTGTGGTATACATAACAATGTATACCATGAACACTGCCTTAGCAATTACCTCTGTATGAAGACCATCTCCTTAGTAAGAACACTTTTAGGATCTCTAATGGCCATTTATATAACAATTTGAAATAGCGATAAAGACTTTTTCCTTGTCCTCCGGGTGGCCTTTTATTTACATGTACTGTATATCATATGGGATTAGCGAATCCACATTTCAAAATCACTTACAGAAAGAAACCTCAGTATATTCTAAGAAATAGTGATGATGAAGTTTCAGAATTATCGCTTCGGTACTTTCCAGAAAAGCGATAACAAACTGCTTTGACAAAATCAAAGATGGCTGCCTGGTGGACATTTCGTCTTCCAAAACGCAATAAGCATAAGTGGAAAAAAATTAGGGTCGGGGATAAACAATTAGGGTCGGTCGGGTAACCCTAAACAGACTTTTTTTCCTAACTAAACACCATCGATGCGCTCTATGGTTTCTTAGACAAAAACGTAGCAAAATATGACCAAAATTGTCAAAATTTCCATATTTTCTAAGTTATGCATATTTTGAATGGTAACCATTGCAACTAAAGCTGAAAAGTGAAAGTTAGAAAACTTCCATTACAATTAAATCATGGATGTGCTAAATAGTTCGAATAAAACATGAATACTGAATAACAGTTTTGAAAAATTAATGAATTTGGGGGCCAAAAAGGATCCAAACCATACAGTCCTTTGAGAGCAATCCCTGAAGTGCTTTCTGAAAAATACTAATTTTAAATTGTCAAAATCCCAGATTGTCTGCAATCTCGCAACTTGATTAATCCCAAAATGCAATGTGCATAACTAAGAACCAAGGAAAATCTACTGATGGGAAATCCTGCAGCACTTTCTGAGAAATAGTGATAATAATTATTATTTAAAGATAGAAGAACCACGGATGAAAAGCCATCAAATACCCTGCCATCTAAAACTGTTAAACAATAGCAAGGAATCATTGCATGTGCGTTATTTGTAATGCGAGCAGTACAGCTGGTTGGTCATAGAAAGTAACACAAGCATAGTCCTTGACCTAACGACGTACTATTACTAATATGCAATCATTTATATCGACTTCCGCGGGAAAGATTTTATTTTCCTGACAAACTCACAAATATCAAGACACCCGGACATCATTAGTTATTTCTAGAATCTTGGGGGAATTTTCATTTCAAGAACGAACTGAGAAATTCTATCAATAACCTTTTGACCACTCTAGAAATGTTTGCACATTGTACCTTCTTTTATTGTCTTCTTTATTTTGTAAAAGTTTGAGGGGCTTTGTAGGTCAATGGTGATGGCTAGATCTCTGACCCTACCACAGCCGTTTAGACCAAGGTGCCGGCAAGCCCTTCTGACCATGCCACTGGCATCTAGGCTAAGGTACTACATCATATAATCGGCAATATAAATCAAGATCTCACAATGAAAAATTTTATTATATAGTACTTTAATAACATCAATGTAAATGATTTTACAACTGTAATAGAGTTGATGTATGAAGTACAGCAATGTCATTACAAATCAAACACCATGATACGTGATCAATACCAATGTAGATTTACCATCATGGAGACACAACAAATAATGAGTCTCCTCTATGAAGGTGCCTTTACTTTAGTGTGAAGTACATCTACAGTCACTTTAATACACAGGTATATAACTCCTCTCTATATGCATAATCATCCATGCTAGTTCACATATGACTTTCTCTTGCGCTACCATTGGAGATCAGTTGTAAACCAATCTAAAATTTCGTTCTTGTTCTTTCCTTTGCATCTCCATCTGTTTGGAAATGTCGTCCACTTTTCTTCCCAATAAAGCTGAAATGTGAATGATGAATCTTAGAACACTCAAATGAATCCTCAGAACAGATTTCAGCACTATACAATTCCCTTATTGAAGTCTGCAACTCTTGCATACTGTTACAGGGCTTTTTCTATGAGCTTTTTAGGACTGATAATGGGCCCCATTCCCAATGGAAATTATTTCAAAATTATTCCAAATTCCCCCAGTTTACTCCTGGAATTTTCTTTGCCTATTTCTTTCCTAAAATAAGGTAAAAATGCACCTTCCCAATTAACTGAGAAAAAGCTTCATGGTATATGGTTTGTAATAATTGTGTTCACTCATTTCTATCACCATTTCACTGTCAAAGAGTAGTATTTCATTATGTTTATAAGACAGAATTTGATAATACCTAAGATTTTGAAGATCATTCTTAAAGGGACAATTCACTCAGACAAATTCTTTTACATAACCAAGAAGCAAAATATGGCATAAATGTTTTGTTCTACATTTCTTATGAAACATATAACATAAGATATTGACAAATTTCATGTCATTGTTTTGTATTTTAATCGATACCGTTGTAATTACAAATCGTTGATCAATATGATTAAGCAGGTACAAAATGTACGCTGTACCCATATCCGAACCAAAAGTACGCACATTTAAAATGAACTACATAACCACTGTGGAGGTGATATAATGATTTTTTAGGCAAGACAATTCACCTAATAAGGTAAACACACTTCTGTCAGAGCGATTTGAGCAGTTTTAGACAAAAGTAGCATTATTCTACAAGCAAGAGACTGGGTTCAGCATACAAGATATTCGACCACAATGTGTAATGGCGAACAGCGAGTGAGTTTTAATATTTCGCACGCATTTCACCACCATAGGATTTTCTGACATGTCACAGTAAAACCGACTGATTTAATATCCATTAGAACTGGGGGGTTTTCCGATATATACACAAATTTTAATGTTCTCGTAGGATGAATTGTCCCTTTAAATAATTAATTTTCATTTGTTTTCATACTAAATTTGACTTTCTGATTCGCAGATGCTTTTTCTTCATACTACTATTAAGAAAAAATCCGAGAATGGCGCAAAAACCCTACGTTATCATGACGTCACAATACAGACTTTGACGTTGCATATTGATTGAGAAAAAAATAATCCATCGGAAAATCAATGGAATCGTACATTTAAGTGTATATTAGGCTATCAAGTAGCCTGAAAAATTAATTATAAGCATTAATGTAACTATTTCTTAACTTCATCGGGTTATGAAATAAAATTTGTTAGCCAACTTTTGTGAGAATCAGCTATACGAATTCACACAGTTTGCAAACAAAATTTCTTTCATACTCCTATGAAGTTAAAAAATAGTGACATCAATGCTTAAATATTTAAGGAATATGTTTTGATATTGTTGAGGTTATGAGGGTATAATGACTTGGCAAAGCCGGGTAACATAAAATTTCCACGGGATCCATTATCATTACACCCTCATAACCTTAAACAAAATCAAAACATAGTCCTTATATTTACAGTTTTTCACGCAAATTGATATTATTTATTCTTGCGACAGTTGCACGTTTTTTTTATTAAAATATCCATATTTTTTTCTCTCTCCCATCATCATCAAATAATTTGATTGAACAGCTGATCGGAATAGAGTCATTCATATGTTCCCACCAAAAGTGGGGTCATGACCCCATGTTGCTACGCCAGCGACTATTCCCGTAACAATAGAATCGCCGCACGTGTTGTTAATACTAGAAAGCATGGTTATTGAGTCCATGTCAGAGCAAACTGTAAACATATACCAGTATCTACATGTTTCAATGTTGGAAGAGAATTGTGTACACTTTTTCGTTTATATTCCTCACAGAGATATGCCTACCTGTGTTCTGATCAATCCATTGTAAGGAGTCCATGTGTGAGTTTAGGATCTTTGTGATCTGTTGTGTCTGAAACAAGACCCAGTTATTTATCAATTAACATCTCACTTCCAGCATGTAGGATACCTAAAAACTTGTTAAAAGGGACTGTTACTTCAGATAAGATAATAAGAAATGTTTGATTTAATGATACACAATTGACAGGCAGGAATGATGTAATTCATCATTCCAGACATATCATTCCTTTATTGGCATGTGCCTTAGATGTAACAGTAATGTAGAGTACCAGGTAGATGATGAGGTTCATGAGATCAGGGTGAAATATAAACTTACAGGGTCTGAATTGTCCTGACTGGAGTTAGTCATATTAAGGTGATGAGGTTCCTGAGATCAGGGGGGAAATATCAAACTTACAGGGTCTGAATTGTCCTGACTGGAGTTAGTCATATTAAGGTGATGAGGTTCCTGAGATCAGGGGGGGAATATTAACTTACAGGGTCTGAATTGTCCTGACTGGAGTTAGTCATATTAAGGTGATGAGGTTCCTGAAATCAAGGATGAAATATCAACTTACAGGGTCTGAATTGTCCTGACTGGAGTTAGTCATATTAAGGTAATGAGGTTCCTGAGATCAGGGGGAAATATCAACTTACAGGGTCTGAATTGTCCTGACTGGAGTTAGTCATATTAAGGTGATGAGGTTCCTGAGATCAGGGTGAAATATCAAACTTACAGGGTCTGAATTGTCCTGACTGGAGTTAGTCATATTAAGGTGATGAGGTTCCTGAGATCAGGGGTGAAATATTAACTTACAGGGTCTGAATTGTCCTGACTGGAGTTAGTCATATTAAGGTGATCTATAATCTCTTTTAAGTCCTGGACCATCCTCTTCAGCTGGGCATCAACATTCTCTGCTAACTGGTACCTGTGTACAATATTGATAGGAGACACATAATCCATTTTGTCATCACATTATTTACATGCAGTCAGATTTTTGCACATAAGCAAAAAGAAGAGTTGCGAATTATTAGCATGGATATGAATTAGCACAATTTGATGGTTCAAAACATACAAAAATGCTTCAAATGCCTAACAACATGACATATACAGGCAAATTCAGGTAAAATTCATGTTATTTACAGCAAATATGTGGCCCATGGGCCTTGGAGTCACCTGATTAAAAATATCACAAAAATATATCTACATTTTTAGTGTCGTACATCTATTAGTCCCTTTAGGTAGTCAGTCAGAACATATCCAAAGGTCATCAGATTTGAATTTTGATAAAATATAAAACTCTATGGACAATTTTATCTAAAGAACATTCAGATTATATATAAGAAGCTTTAGCTAGGATATGTAATGTGTCTACCATCGTAGTTCTTTCTGTGTTTTGTGACAAGAGAATGTTATCATTTTATAAAGTTAAATTGTTGAAAAATATGACTTCAATCGTTTACCCAGATATCAAAACAGGTCAAATTTTAACTATTTGAATAAAAGCAAGAAAATTAGAAGAAAAAAAAATAATAAAATAAATTTTCTTGATTTGGCTTTCAAGGGTTATATGTTTCAATCATTTTTCAACTTTTCGCGAATCAAATTTTCGTATCAACTACTCTTTGGCTAACATGTGATCAAAAGTATGCTTTACGTGTGCTCGCGCTCCAGATCAGCATGCTGCTGGAAGTTAATATTCGGTTGTTGTTCCAGAGATTTTTCTAGAGGGGTCAAAAGATCAGATAATTCTTGTTGTTGAGATTTGATAAAGTCAAGTTCATGGTCGAGTTTTTGTTGGTCTATCTTCACCCGCTCCATATCACTGTTCAAAGCAGAAATCTGAAACAGAATAATTTTGACTGATATATTAAGATAATGCTACAAAAGTAAATGAAACTAAAAGCTGTTTGAAAACATCAAAACTTGCCTCTGGCAGATTTTAAAGTGAACAGTCGGGCAAGGATGGCTAAAGTCGGTAAAAATGGTGTGAATGTATCCAGTATAATTTCTTATGAAATAGAAAAATAAAATCTCTCGCCAAAATCTGTCTGCGTACGAAGAAATTAATTTAAAGTATAGGAATCCTAAAACGTCCTCCCGGCTGACTATGCCCGTGGTTACATTTACACGCAGCCTCGCTTTCAATGCTTTCAACTTTCCTTTACTTTAATGGTCAGAACTGGGAAACGTAAGCAGAACTTGGCCGTCGTATTAATATGTGAGAACTTTTGGAAGGCCAATGAACGCATTTAGACTGGTTTTCTTTGCCCGACTATTCACTTTAATGATCTAAAAGCTATTAAATCATGCAATCAAATGTTTGCTTATGGACCTCTTTAAATAATCAAAATTCTGCATTTTTTTCATTAAAATTATTAACTTCATCTTAGCCAGTTTTTCATATCTAGAGTAGCTAAAGACACTAATGCTTTATTTCCAATATCAAGAGTGACTGAAGATGATAGCCTTTGCCCTGGTTCGCCATCATCCATATTCTATGCATATCTATAGAGATGATAACATTTTGTTTTCTGGTTTGTTATCTATAAAGTTGATTAATACATTTGGTTTATCAGAAATGTCCTGATGTTGAACCAACCTTTTCTCCATTGTCTATGAGAAGACGGTCCCAGCCGTTGACTTGTGTAGCTTGCTCTAGGAAGTCCTTCTCCTGTTTGTCTAATTCTGACATCCATTTGTTGATGTTGTCCTCTAACTGCTGGTATGTGATCTGTTTCTGAGGTGCTCTGAGACAAGGACAAATGAACAGTTCAGTAAACACAACAGAGAATGACAGATTTAAGATTCAATTATTATCACAGTCCATTACAGCGACACATATACTGATGAAATGATAATTTCAGATCCCGCTAAACCTGAATTAAACATAATATAAACTTTATTTCATTCCATTATGTAATTTTACAGCAAATCAAGACATGAAATCTAATGAAACTGGATGCTAAACTTTTGCAAATTTGTTTCCTATTTTCATTCAATCGAATAAAATCTGCAACTTTAAATATAAATGAAAATGCAATTATTTTAAACTACAATTGATGTTCACTGTTATATGTGGAGTAGTACTGATAGTTACGTAGTAGCTGTGGCTGCTGTGGGAGCCGTGAAGCCTACTGCTGTAGACTTTGGGGCCAGAGTCCCCTGCAGAGATAAGCCTGTAGAAGCTGTGGTTGTTGTAGCTGCTGTTGATGGTAATTTCAGTCCTGTATTTGCTGTTGTACTTGCTCCAAGTGTAAGGCCAGTAGATGCAGGTGTGCCTGTCCCTAAAGTAAGTCCTGTAGATGCAGCAGAGCTGCCACCTAGTGTCAGTCCTGGTGCAGCAGTGCTGCCACCTAGTGCAAGACTAGTTGAAGGAGCGCTGCCACCTAGTGTTAGACCAGTTGAAGGAGCTGTGCTGCCACCTAGGTTCAAACCTGGAGCTGCTGTGTTGCCGCCTAGTGTCAGTCCAGTTGAAGCTGGGGTGCTGCCACCTAGTGTCAGGCCAGGTGCCGCAGTGCTGCCACCTAATGTCAGACCAGTTGAAGCAGCAGTGTTGCCACCTAGTGTTTGACCAGGAGCTGGAGTGCTGCCACCAAGTGACAGTCCAGTTGAAGCTGGAGTACTGCTACCTAGTGTCAGTCCAGATGCCGCAGTGCTGCCACCTAGTGTCAGACCTGGAGCTGTAGTACTGCCACCTAGTTTAAGTCCTGTTGACTGAGTTGATGGTGTACTTAGAAGTCCGGGTGTACCTTAAAGTAAGAATTTTCATGTCAGAGTGAGAAATCTAAAGTGTATTTTTAGATAAAGCTTACAAATCAGATTGATTAATAATGCCTAAAAATGCAGAAAATAAACACATCTCTGATTGTAATGTATAACCTGAATAACACTTAGGTCAGTCACATCCTCGGTCCCACGTGTACAGACATTTATTTATCCCTGGGTACACGTAGACTGCATTTACTGTGTTAATATTTCACCACTCAAATCCTACAAATTCCATTGGATCCATCAAACATTGAGGTAGAAATCATGTTCAGTCAAAAAGACTGTTGAAACAGATACCATAAATGCCATCATCATTTCAGTTGATGCTGTATACTATTTTTGGTTTCTATTCAAGTTACATCAGACTAAAATGCTAGATCAATGTACACAAGTTTGTGAATCATTATCAGAGCTGCAGCAAAGGTGGCATTTGTAAATAAAAGTCAGTGTAATTCATACCTAGGACCCAGTACCGTATTGTATGACATTCTGGTTACACACTGTCAATACGAGGGCTTCGAGATCCCAAAATGATGCTATTATAGCACAATTTACTGTCGTTTAGTGCCACCATCCGGTGATTATGGCGTCATCATTTGACGTTAAGTTTCATGACATCATTATCACCAGAAGGTGGGACTAATCGACGGTAAAGTGTACTTTACAAATTGTTTTCAGATCTCGAAACCCCCATATTAAAGTTTTACATACATGATGAACAAATCATAAATATTTTATAATTATATAACCGAAAAGATGTAACTACACTTCTGTAGAAAGTGGTTTAATACCATTTAAGTGATTTCAGCTAAAGAGTTGGAAAGAATCCTAATCATCTGATACAGAGGTACATTGTAACTGTTTTGTGTCAGTTTCTTATTCAACAATATATTCCTTAATTTTACTGAAGTATATGTCACCATGGATACCCTGACTAGAAAATGGTCAAATCTGTTGTCATAAGGAGGGAATATATCCAATACCTGCTGTAGCAGAAGTTGTAGAGCTGATGGAGCTAGCGAAGTTGAATGGTGTAGCAGCAGCCACTGGCTGGGCTATCCCTGTAGCTGGTGTTGAAGCGGCAGCTGTAGATAATCAAAACATATGCCCCATCATAACAAACAAACTTTAAAGTGGAAATTATAATGTCTTCTCATGTCTACTCATTCCCATCCATCCACATAGTACAAAATTCTCCATAGATGTGGTAACATCTCACAGGAGATACGAACAGGGTCTAAATTCTTCTCACCCACTACATTAAATAACACATGTTCTGATATTTGCAATAGACCTGTGTTTTGCTGAAGTCAATGAAATTGAGAATTTCTATTTACCAATAAAAGGAAATCTTACGGGTGTTAAAGTTGAATCCTGTTCCAAGGCCGGCTGGGGCTGCTGTGGGTGCAGCAGTGCTAGCCTGAGTGGTTGCTGTACCAAAGTTAAACCCTGTCGCTGGAGTAGTGGCAGCAGCACTGGTCTGACCACCAAAGTTAAAGCCTGTCGCTGGAGTGGTAGCAGCAGCACTGGTCTGACCACCAAAGTTAAATCCTCCCACAGCAGGAGTAGAGGCTGCAGTAGGGGCTCCAAACTTAAACCCACTACCTGTAGAAGCTTGAGTAGCTGGTGTAGCCGCACCAAAGTTAAAACCTACAACAAAGGTATATTATATATTACTATAAATCTGGAAAGTCAGAGTTGTGTAATGTCAAAAGAAGAAACATATAGTACCTATACCTATGACTGGATTAATGTCCCCATGATCATGATATTTGTGTATAATTATTGTTTTTTTTTCCAAATTATAACTAGAACTGTTTGTAAGACATATATTCCTTTGCCATTATCAAAACAGGACAGCTAGGACATAGTAAGAAGGGACACTATTGGACAGAATAATATAGGATGTGACAGATACTTAATGAAAACCTTTACCAAAAGATGATATATACATGGTATGTCATCTCATCATTTATTTTGTTTTGATCAGTTACCAGCTATAATTAAAGTTGAATGGTGAACAGAGAGAAACCTGGATAAAAATACTTACTACCAGTTCCTCCTGGCTGCTGTCCACCGCCAAACATACTGGGAATCTAAAACAAAAACAAGTTATATAACTTAGACAAATGTCACTTTTGAGGGTCCAGGTATAAGTGCAAGAGGTGTCTTAAAGTGGATGGAAACCAGAGTGCTGGGAGAAAAACCCATGTGATCAGGCAGGTGATCCCTGACCTTTTCACACCTGTGTTATGATAGTGTTAATTAAAGGCTGTTGTATACTGTGTCTCCTTGTTATGTAGTATGAGTGGAAAAATGCATAGCCATAATTCAGGACCCTCCAACCACTAGCCTGATTCTCTTAGCTATCTGCAAGTCTCTGGCGATCGATCCACAATCATTATTATAATTACAATACCAGGTGATATCTAATACTTATGTCATACTGACAATAAGATGACCTAGTTAACTCACCTAAGCTAAGGATCAGCAACATTTAACCATATTGATAGACTGATCATGAATCGAGTATTTTTTTACCAATTAAGGAATGTAAGAATCTAAAGAAATACTCATACCATATTTGACCACAAATAAGACCCCTCCCGCAAATAAGACCCCCACCTATTTTGACACATTTTCAGACTTAGGGGGGATGTCTGCAAATAAGACCCCCACCTATTTTTCAGTTTACTGGATGATGGATTTGAGCAATGGAGTAAGTAAAAATATCACCAAAATGACTTTGTATCGGAACTTCTTTTTGTTTGTTTTATCGGCATAGAAAAATCACGTAGTAAACAACTGTTTGTGAGCTTGTTATTTTTGTCATTTAAAGGCTCACTACCTTTCCGGAGCAAAATGTAAAGATTTCTTAAAAGCATTAATAACATCATAAAATATATACCGATAGCCTAAGAAGAGGTTGCAACACCAAACATATGCAAGATTTACCACGTAATATATGAAAACAATGGAAAGTCATTTCACTGTTTTGCCGTCTGGTATAGTGATATTCAACTACCGTGCCGTATTTATGACAACAGTGGTAATCATAAGATGACCCGTGTTATGACCATTAACATTTTATTTATTTTGATTAAATTGTTCAGAAGGTGATGATATATGTAGTATTAACGGTAAGTCAATAACTTTCGCGACTCTACAAAATTATCGATCTCGTTTTACATTCCCATTTTAAAAATAAAAAGCCGTTTCGGAAAGGTAGTGGGCCTTTAATTCATGTTAATTCACGGGTGATTTAATTTAATTATCAATAACTACGAATTGTGGACAGTGCTCATATTTAATTGGAGGTTATTTTCAACAAAATACGCCGATATATGCTTCCATGAACACTTCATATTGGCATGGTCAACACGTTTTAGTGTTCGTACAGCTTGTCAATTTTTTTACATGAATCGGCAAAAGATATTCGTCATTGATGCAGATCGTTTCTGCAGTCGTGGATTCTAACTCAATACAATCATTACCTAAAACATCTACTTAAGGCATTTACAGTTTCAAATATGTTTATTTGTGAACGTAACGTACCTGTAGTTCACGATCAGTTGGAGAAACCATGCTTTACTTTTCGGCCGCCATGTTTTGTTTACTTGCAGTGAAATATGGTATATACATGTAGTGGCAAATGCCTATACATGTAGCTGCATTAACAGTCTCGGATCATCCTTCTATCACTGCTGTTTTATCCACCCCAGATATTTCATTTCAACAAATTTTATCGCAAATAATATGCAAATGGATTTGGGAACAGGCAAAGCCTATATTAGCCATCTTCGAACAAATCCGATATAGTACAATTATCAACAAAATATCATAACATTTAACATTACATTATGAACGAATAATTTTATTAGTGTATCTCCCCAATCTATCATAGTAGAAAAAATCTAAAAAAATCTTTTAGTTTCAGATATATATTTTGATATGCATTGCAATAAATATGTATTTTTTTCTTCATCACAATTGTCACAGCCATGCAGCAAAGTTTTTGTATTTAAATGCGAATGGGGAATATTAGAGTTATGTATTATGGTTCTGAGTGATGGTCTTTGTTCATTAAATAAAGGACATATGAAAAGATAGTGTTCGGCTGTTTCATCACCAAGGCCACAGATATATAACAAAACTTAAGGCTCTGTGTGAAACCACAGATGAGACAGGGAGCTTGAGTTTAATTGGTCCTTTGAAGTAATTATATATAAATTCAAAAGGATTGAATGAGTACACTGTTAATGAGTGGCTTTATGTTGGGTGTTGCTGTCTATGTAGTCTTAAAAGGATGTCTCTTCAGGCTGTGATTGCATGGTCATTTTTTTCTCTCCTGACCATGAACTGCCTTCAGCTTTCCTATGACTTATTCTATAGTGATAGTACCCCTTGAGAATTGAGGATGACAGCAGATACCTGCATGTATTGTGTACATGTCTCTTCTAGTTTTGCTAATTTGCTGCCTGTTCTGATAAGGCCAAAAAATTATATGTATGTTTCAGGTTACATGACTGAAAAAAATAGGGTAGCTAGGTTGGTAAGGATTTTTTTTATTTATTTCATTATATATATATATTTTTTTTTTGGGGGGGGGGTTGGTCTGTTGCTTTATTACCACATTACAAAGTAATTTGACTTTCAGGCTTTAGGCTGGCTAGAAGTCTTTTATTTCTCATTGCAGTAATAAGAGCGCTCTTTCAAAGCTCTGTTCCGGTAACATGTATATATATGTAATGCAAGGAAAAGTACACTGCATGGACACATAAAATCAATGTCCATATCCGAATCTTTGAGTTCTGTTTAAAATAAAAGTTTCATTATGCTAGACAATTATTATATATAGCATATATGTCTTCTTTACAATATGTCCTTTTATTTTTAAATTGTCTTCTACTTAGAATAGAAAAGAAAATAAACAAGTAAAGCTTCGCTCTTCCCATGCCGTGAATGATTCATATTTTGACTTTATCTGGATATACTTAAAGCAAGTGTAAAAATCTAAGCTGAAAACTTCAGACTACATTTTTTTTTTAAAGTGCGTGATAAAATAGCTAGGGTCAGAGGGGTAGGTAGGGTAACCTGAAACCACAGTATTCCGTCAAACATTGATAAATATGTACATATTTAATACCAATATATTCTTAAATAAATTTTCGACATGGAAAACACAACTTCAAACACGAAATAATATATTAACATACCTTTATTTCACTATGAACGTGGAAAATGCAGTCAGATATCACTGATGTCGTTTTGCCTGTCCTGACTGAAATCTAGGTTAAACACGTTTGTGTGGATATTGTTTACCCCATACCCGGACCCGGACTGGAAACACCATATACCCGGTGTCTGTACATTAAACGCTACAATATCAATGTGGTAACGGTCAAGTACAACATTAGAGTCTCCATTTAAGTTAGATTCTTCAATTAATGATATGTACATATTTATCAATGTTTGACGGAATACGGGCGACTTTTGTAGAGGCAGGTGTACCTCTTCCAAGCGAGCCGTTGGTTCCCTTGTCCTTTTATATAGTATATAGTACACATGTATACACAGCAGACTTTCTCACAACCTACGTTACAAGTCCCTGTGCCTGAAACATACAATCTCTGTGCTGTATTGTGTACATGTCTCTTCTAGTTTTGCTAACATGTTCAACTCTGTGCTGTATCTTCTCGATTTGTCAATGTGTGACTTAATTTGCATGGTACAACAGGGATCTTCATCGTAACGTGTCTAACCAAATTAACCATGGCCATATAGAATGGTTAACTCACCATACTTTCAGTTTCATCAATGCCAATGGACTGTAAACATGTGGTGTGTAGGATCCTTGAGCAGAAATATTGAAACGGCAGCAACCTTATCATTAAATATATCACGAGAAGCATCAATATTTTATATGAAATAGCAAGTGCCTCATTATCTCATTTTTATAAAGAGCACGAAATGCTGGGAAGTTAAACCTACCTTGTAGACTCTAGTGGCGGGATTCCCCTTAGCCCAAAATATATGAAATAATCTGTATCAACAAAAAGCTTAGGGGCACGTAAAAGGCAGAGCGTTATTGTAACTTTGAAATTAAAACGTACATTCGGAACATGCGACAGTGGATGAAATATCCTGAAATATTCCGAATGAAAATAAACATGTCGGCTGGAAAGCATTTTCGATTTATATCAAGGACAGTGCTTGTGAAAAACAATGACATTGATACAGCTCTACTTCTTTTACATAGGTAAGACATGTTCAATGTCGCTACAACGTTAACTCGTGTTATGATGGACACCAAGTTGAATTTAACATGCTGTAAGAGCCCGTCGGCAGCTGACCGGACCATCAGCATGATCCATGATCAACAGTCAGACACTGAGACAGATGGTGAACTATTCAAATATTTCTTTAATCTGAGAAAGCACTGAAGGGATTTCTCTCGTCAAATTTTATAAGTACATTGTACATGTACCCCCTTACATTTTTGGACCAGTCTGAAAAACAAGATATCCGACAGGCAACCACCTTGAAAATTTAAAGTTTGTTATCGCTACAGTACAGTAAGCTATTTCTCAAAAAACACTGTATGCAGGATCTATCCATTTTTTACATAGGTCCACAAGGGTGCCTACTATAAAACTTACTGTAAGCTTATAGATATTGTATTTTGGGGTGATTCTTGGAAATTGCAATATGGCCACCAGGCAGCCATCTTGGATTTGATAATTAAAATGTAATTGAAGTACAGAAAGGATATCTCTCAAATTAATATTCATTCTCCTTTAGAGCTAAGTTATGCATATTGTTTTTTTGGGTCGATTGGACACCACTTCTCCAACTCCGACAATGTTAGAGGTATAGCAAGACTTCACACTTTTGAATCATTACGTCGTGTCTAACAGCAGAAACATATACACATAGAGATTGGAAACTTCTATGTCTTTGTTGACAGACAGCAGAGGGACCTCCGATTTAAAGGCATTTTCCCTTGGCTAACTACTTTTATGTGTATTCTTTTAAACATGTATTCTGCATTTATTCAAAGTTTTAACATTTTATCATGGTTTGATATGACCAATTGTCCTGAGTAATATGATTATATGATTTAATTTTATTTTTGAAAGCTTGAAAATGTCCTGGTTTTTCGAATATTAGACATTCAAAACCGGAAGCGATTTTGTTTTATAAGTATAAAAGTCACAATATTTTTTTCTTTCCAAAATTGTACTCAAATCATCTATTCTCCTGTATTTATAACCCTTTAAGTATATGTCTTAAAACCCTTAAACACATACAGAGGTATGTGCAAAAAATGTCCGCAGACAGCAAAAAATGATCTTCTGAATGACTGAACTTGCAAAGCTGTTACACATGCATATGTCGGCCAACAGGTGTATTTCATGGGATTCTGACTAACAATTTCGCTGTATTTTCAATGAAATAATCAGCACTTCACTTTATACACAGGTAGAAGGACATTTAATTTTCTAATGAACCGAACCGAAACTAAGAATCATCTTACCTAACCAACCGTACGGTTGAATATTTCGGTTAACCGTGACACTCCTAGTTAATATTTTCTTGTGAACACAATAACTTGAGTAGATATGAACTGAGCCATACTCCATTTCCCATGGCAAAGCCTCTTAACTTTTCCCAATTAAAGTCTTGAATTTCCTAAATTCAAAGTTTCTTGGAAACTATTCAAAAATATTGTATATATATTGTATATATGTAATATATGATATGAACCGAAGGGTCAGGATGACCTATTGTCATCATGCACCGTCCGTCGTCGTGCGCCGTCTGCCGTGCATAAACTTTTCATTCAAACGTCTTCTTCTCAATAACCGGAAGGCCCAGGGTACTCATATTTGGCCTGTAGGTTGCTGGGATAGAGGGCTACCAAGTTTGTTAAAATGAATGACCTTGACCTTCATTCAAGGTCACAGGGGTCAAAAAGGCTAAAATCTTTTAACGACTTCTTCTCAAGAACCAGAAGGCCCTGGGTACTGATATTTGGCCTGTAGGATGCTGGGATGAATGGCTACCAAGTTTGTTCAAATAAATGACCTTGACCTTCATTCAAGGTCACAGGGGTCAAAAAGGCTAAAACCCTTTAAACAACTTCTTAATAACCAAGAGGCTTTGGGTCCTGATATTGGGCCTGTGACATGCTGGGATCAAGGGCTACCAAGTTTGTTCAAATGAATGACCTTGACCTTTATTCAAGGTAACAGGGGTCAAATAGGCTAAAATCTTTAAACGACTTCTTCTCAAGAACCAGAAGGCCCAGAGTACTGATATTTGGCCTGTAGGATGCTGGGATGAAGGGCTACCAAGTTTGTTCAAATGAATGACCTTGACCTTCATTCAAGGTCACGAGGGTCAAATAGGTTAAAATCTTTAAACGACTTCTTCTCAAGAACCAGAAGGCCCAGGGTACTGATGTTTGGCCTGTGACATGCTGGGATGAAGAGCTACCAAGTTTGTTCAAATTAATGACCTTGACCTTCATTCAAGGTCAAAGGGTTCAAAAAGGCTAGAATCTTTAAACGACTTCTTCTCAAGAACCAGGAGGCCCAGGGTACTGATATTTGGCCTGTAGGATGCTGGGATGAAGGGCTACCAAGTTTGTTCAAATGAATGATCTTGACCTTCATTCAAGGTCACAGGGGTCAAGTAGGCTAAAATCCTTTAAAAAACTTATTTTGAATAACTAAGAGGCCTAGAGACCTGATATTAGGCCTGTGGCATGCTGGGATGAAGGGCTACCAAGTTTGTTTCAATGAATGACCTATTCATTCAAGGTCACGGGGGTCAAATTCTTTAAATGACTTCTTCTCAAGAACCAGAAGGCCTAGGGTACTGATATAGGGCCCGTAGGATGCTGGGATGAAAGGCTACCAAGTTTGTACAAATAAATGACCTTGACCTCATTCAAGGTCACAGGGTCAAATAGGCTAAAACCCTTTATACAACTTCTTATGAATATCTAAGAGGCCTTGAGACCTGATATTAGGCCTGTGGCATGCTGGGATGAAGGGCTACCAAGTTTGTTCCAATGAATGACCTTGATCTTCATTCATGGTCATGGGGGTCAAATAGGCTAAAATCCTTAAATGACTTCTTCTCAAGAACCAGAAGGCCCAGGGTACTGATATTGGGCATGTAGCATGCTGGGATGAAGGGCTACCAAGTTTGGTCAAATGAAGGACCTTGACCTTCATTCTGGTCACAGGGGTTAAATAGGCTAAAATCTTTAAATGACTTCTTCTCAAGAACTAAATGGCCCAGGATACTCATATTGGGCCTACAGCATGCTGGGATGAAGGGCTACCAAGTTTGTTCGAATGAAGGACCTTCATATAAGGACACAGGGGTCAAATAGGCTAAAATCCTTTAAACAACTTCTTGTGAATAACTAAGAGGCCTAGAGACCTGATATTGGGCCTTTGACATGCTTGGATGAAGGGCTATCAAATTTGTTCAAATGAATGGCCTTGATCTTCATTCAAGGTCATGGGTGTCAAAAAGGCTAAAATCTTTAAACAACTTCTTTTCAAGACCCAGAAAGCACATGGTACTGATATTGGGCCTGTAGCATGCTGGGATGAAGGGCTACCAAGTTTGTTCCAATGAATGACCTTGACCTTCATTCAAGGTCATGGGTGTCAAATAAGTTAAATCTTTAAATGAATTCTTCTCAAGAACTAGAAGGCCAAGGGTACTGATATTGGGCATGTAGCATGCTTGAATGAAGTGCTATCAAGTTTATTCAAATGAATGACCTTGATCTTCATTAAAGGTCACGGGCGGCAAATAGACTAAAATCTTTAAATGATTTTTTCTCAAGAACCAGAAGGCCCATGGTACTGATATTGAGCATGTAGCATGCTGGGATGAAGGGCTACCAAGTTTGTTCAAATGAATTACCTTGACCTTCAATCAAGGTCACAGAGGTCAAATAGACTAAAATCTTTAAACGACTATGTTGTATTGTACTAATAGTCAGATGACCGTTAAGGCCCATGGGCCTCTTGTGAAAATTGAAGTTTGTTTTTGCTATTTCTCAGAAATTACTGACAGGATTTGTCTCATATTTCATTCATAGGTTCCCTTAGGACCTACAATGTTGTTGTGTGTATATATATATATATATTGCATTTTGTGACAGATTGATCAATGATCAACAAAATTGAAGTTTGTTGTCTCCATTTCTCAGAAAGTACTTTAGGGATCAGTCACAAATTCCATGCTCAACGACCCTCGTTGTGCATAAATGCATTTTTGATTGATCAGAAAATTTAAACAAGACTGTTAAGCAGTCCTCTTATATTTATAAACTATTACAGAAAGTACTGAAGAGGTCTTGTAGGTTCTGCTTGCATGGTCTTGGTTCTGCCTTTTCATTTATGTTGCTGCTATATGCTTTATGTAAAGTTTCCCTATGTGTATTCGATATTTTTACAGGAAGGGGGAAAAGAGAAAACATCCTTCTATCCATTGACATACGTCATTGGGTGCCAAGGTCCTTCTGGGATTTCTTTTTTATCCAATATTGTATTTATGTATCTTAAACTAAGCCAAAACCTGCAAAATGACAAGAAAATCAACCAATTTCACTGATGATAGATTATTGAGTTTGGTTATAAATACAAATGTACATGTATCTTAAATCATTTAATTCCATGCAATGGTCGCGATCGATGCGCCATTTAGCTGATTGTTATTAATCTGTGGTTATATATTTTGTTGCAGAATTATGAGAGAAGACAAAATAACCGAGAAGATTAGATCTAGGATGAATGGTTATGAACCTCCATTTATGAAAAGAAATAGACTGAGCTTTGAGAGATGTAAGCGTCTTTACAACGAAGAAATGGAGCGAAAAGTGAAGCTTGTCCTTAAAAAGAATCGACCAAATCCATGGCTACGGTGACAAAAATTCAACTGTTATCTGCAAGGCAACAAGTTTTAGGAAAAACATGTTTCCCTGGTGTGTCTGTGGACAGAAGTTTGGTCTTGGTCCATTGTATGTGTACATGTCCTCCATGGAGAGTGACTTGACATATCAGGATATTACTTGACCGGACATGTATTACAATGATAACAATACTTGACCGGAAGTGTAAATGATAAAGTTGTTACTGTGTAGTCTGTATGTAAAATAAAAATTAGATAAATATGTAAAGTATCTTCTTTCTTCTCTTGATACAACAAGGTCTACCAAGGTTTTAGAAATTAAGGACTACCAAGAGCTACCAAGTCAAGATTGTTTAAAGCATTTTTTTCTGACTAAAAAATAAACACCCACCTAATGCAAGTATCATTATATATCATAAACATGTTTATAAGGCTGCAGTCACTAGGGAAATATGTTACTAATGCAAACACATCAAAAGCATCATCAGAATTGGAATGGTATGTGTCATGTGGAATGTGTACCAGACATGTTGTCCATTAAAAATTCCTCTTGGCTTAAAAGAGATCTCAAAATAATGCTGCAAGTCACAAGTTCCATTAAAACATTGCATCAAGTTCCAATAAAAACTGTGATATATATTATCCATATTATTTGGACCAAAACGTTACTTCATATTTTCTAATTGGCGAGGTAATCACCTCGCCATTGTGATCGTGGTTGCAAAATTCTCTTTCAGTAAATTTCCTCAATATGATTGGCTAAGAACTTGCTCGCAGATACTAGCGCTCCTAACGGCAATGTGTTCAACAACTTTGATTTTACCGGGAATTTTAAATAGCAAATTTTGAATATGAAAGTTACTGAAATAAGCGTATCTGTAATGTTGAAATAGGATTAGTAGATTACTGCTTTCATATCCTTACCATATACATTATCCAAATGATCTTAGGTTGGAAAATTTTCACTTGAATTGTTTACAATGTATCTAGACTTTTCGTCCCGAAAATGTTGTTTACAACGCATGAAGACGTTTCGCCCCACGCGTTTAGTCCCTACTAGTGACAATTATCCCGCAACGGAAAAAATGAAATCAATATTTGACCTCAAACATCAAAATTGTTACAATAATGATTTTTGTTCTTTGAATCATATTAGTGCGGGAGCAAATAAATTTCAGGACGAAATGGAGATTTGTTTATCACGGCTGCGTTATGCCACATGTACGTGTAAATCCACAATGGAAGAAAGACAACTCTAACAAACTTTAGGATAAACTTTGTCTACTGCTCAAATAGCGCGTGACAGACGATGAACATTTTCTAAATGTGGCGTAATCTTCCAACTTACAGCAGTTAATAAGGTATGAATATTTACCACATCCATAATTATCGATAATTTTATAAGGACATGTATACATTATCAGATTATATATACATATTAAGCACATTTAGAGGTTGTCACTAAACCATACTTTAAAGGCCCACTACCTTTCCGAAACGGCTTTTGATTTTTAAAATGGGAATGTAAAACAAGATCGATAATTTTGTAGAGTCTTAAAAATTATTAACTTACCGTTAATACTACATTGATCATCACCTTCTGAACTATTTGATTAAAATAAATAAAATGTTGATTTTCATAACGCGGGTCGTATTATGTTTCCCGCCGTCGTCCTAAATAACGCGCGGTAGTTGACTATCACTGCGCCAGACGACAAAACAGCGAATTGACTCTCCACTGTTTTCGTATATTACGCAGGAAATCTTGCATATGTTTGGTGTCGTAACCTTATTTTAGGCCATCGGTATGCATTTTCTGATGTTATTAATGTTCTTCAAGAAACCTTTATATTTTGCTTCAGAAAGGTAATGGGCCTTTAAATACATTTTAGCCTCTTTCATCAAATGTAGGCCTACAGGAGCTTGACGTTCTGATAATATATATACAATGTAGCATATTCAGTAAACTACGTAATTAACGAAGTAAATATTTGAACCGAATGGCACAAATCATACATAAAATGTTCGTATAACTCGAAGCACAGGGCCTCGTTACTATTGATGATATATATAAGATAGGTCACGTCTATTTAAGTAAATAGACGTGACCTATCTTATATATATCATCAATAGTAACGAGGCCCTGTGCTCGAAGTGAGATTTTTTGGACTACTACATTTGTAGATCGATGAAAATGCCGATTTCTTTTTCATAATTCTACCGTAGAACGGCATTAAAAAGCTGTTTCAATCTACAACAAACGTGGAGAAAACTGTTAAATGTTTAGCAATTATCCTGAGTTATATTTTATCAACAATCATCAGAGATTAGCAATTAAAACTTACATAAACATACTCCCGACTCTCACTTGCATTGTGTGATCACTCGAGCGAAACTAATCTCTTTATAGCTACCACATGACACAGTCTTACAAATGCACTCACACAAAAGCCTACATGATCACTGTTTTTAGTGCGATTACATCTTTGGGTATGAACAATATATGTTCTTTGATTTTTTTACTCGGCAAAATAGACTTTACGCCTTTCATATTCAGCATCCGCCAGTTTTTTAATAACTTATCAACGTGCCCATGCACACCTGCGTATACTTATACTTCTTTGTGTACATTATCAGATACATTATATGACAACTGATATTTATGAAGGACAAAACTCTAAAGAACAGGAGGACTAAAGAACAACGGGAAATAAATTTCAATAATATTTACTCTAAACTGGTATTGATATTTATAAAAAAAAATGTTTAATTATATGATATTAGCCTTTTCAGTAATTACTCTGTTAATACAGTTATTGTTTCCTTATGTTTTACAAAATGTCTACATGCAAGTATCATTTCAATTGGAACCAGTCCAGGAGAAAAATTGTGTGAACAAAATGAAAGAAATAATGTTCAACTGTGGTAGCTTAATTAATACTGTAATAGTTTTTGATCTGAAAATAATTACTAACATCATGTTCAAATTCCATACATACATTTGCATAATACATTTAATGTTGTTTAAACATTTTTGATCCAAATAATTACCATCATCATGACATCTTCATTCCATATATACAATACACATAAGTGTTGTGATTTGTGAATTTTACTTTAATATGATTTAAGCATATACTTGGTATTTGTTTATTTTCTATGACATGTACATGCTTGAAATAAAAAGAATAAATAAAACATTAAATTTATAACACTATATGACATTATTTGTTAATATTTTTAGAAAACATATTTAGATTATCGTTAATAATACACTAATCATCATCTTCGGCACAATTTATTCAAAATAAATTAAATGTTAATTCGCATAACACAGGTGGTTTTCCCTCCTTGACGATCAATCTTCTCTGATCACTCTGAAAGTGGTGATTTTACCTTTTCTGCAATTCTGCAAGATCAGCTTACATATTGTTTATTTACCTTGAACATATACATGCACGGTATGGTACCTTATTTATATCTCCTTTCCTATTTTCAATCTACCTTGATGACTTGGAATCTTATCTGGTGGAAAAAGAATGTTAATTGTCTGACAACTATTGACAAATTATTTATAGATAATATTGAAATGTATCCCAGACTTTTTATCATTTTATATGCCGATGACACTGTTCTACAACAAATGTTACACGGATTTGAACAACATTGCATTACATAGAAATTATAACCCAATATCAGAAAGATAAAAGTTGTGATATTCTCAAAACGTAAATTGGTCCAACAACACCAGTTTACGTTATGGGATATATAATTATTTTGATAAGAAGGGTATACATATCTAGGTATATTTTTAACATTAATGGTAGCGTTTTTAAAGAAAAGGAAAAAACTGCAGAACAAAAAATTAAATCCGTGTTTGCTATATTTAAGAAACTAAGGAAGGAATGTATCCCTTCCTGTTTATTTTTAACTGAAAATATTTTAGTCACTTGTAATGCCAGTTTTATTATACTCATCAGAAGTATTGGGATTTGAAAATACAAATATTGTAGAAAAATTCATTTGTAATTTCCTCAAGTTAGGAAAGTGTATAAAACAATTCATGGTCTATGGCGAGCTAACAAGATACCCAATTGATATTGAAATAAAATGTAGAATGATTACTTTTTGGCATAACTACATAATATCAAATAAATTATCAAGTAATATTTATGAATTAATGTATACTTTACATGAAAATGGACCAGACGTTTTTTAAATGTCTGTAAGATGTGTAAGATATTTTATCCAGAGCTAGTTTAAATCATGTTTGGATATTATATCAATCAACTTGCTGTTTTACAAAAGAATAATTACAAAAACTTGTTAAAAGTAGACCAATTGACCAATTTATTCAGAAATGGTATGACTGTATTGATAAGTCTTCTAGAGGACTGACATATTCTACATTTAAGACATTTTGGCATAGAAAAATATGCCTCTTGTCTGCCTCTGCTGCAAAACAATACATGTTAACTGATACTGTGTTCCCAGAAACTTGATGAGAATAGCAATTCAGAATGGATATTTTAATTGACATCAAATTAACAAGGAAAAGGTTAAATATGCTATAAAATCATTTGGCATATAACATCATAGGAAATATTAGAATGGGCTCCCAAGAGTTTAGTATGTGTTTCTTATTTAACACCTTGGTGTCCAAGAAATCCTCAAAAGTCCAAACTGGAAGGAACACTAGCAAAATTTATTTCTTATTGTCCAAAAAAAAAGTGTTGACTTGAGAAATATATTCCTCCAATCATCGAGACCGAGCCATTTAGTACTTTCAGTACTTTGATTTTTCATTTGTTTTCAAATTTTCAAAGTTTTTGAAAGAAAGAGAAATTTATTTTAGATTAACAATAATATCCAATTTACAGCTAGGGTCATTTAAGGATGTGCCAGGTTTGATGGTGGAGGAAAGCTGACCAGGAGAAAAACCACCGACCAGCAATCAGTACCTGGCAACTGCCTCACTTGGAACATGAACTTGGCTTGTGGTAATCTGTCATGATATCTTACCCTACTAGGCCACCTCAGCCCCAATGCAAACCGACAGAGTACGTTAAGAGTTTTAAACCAGAATCATCTGAGATTATACCATCCATAAGTTCCACTGTATAAATATTTACCTATCTACTACTTAGACAATTTGTCAAATATATTTCTAAAGCGCATCTGGTTAGAGCATTGAAGACAAAAAAGACAAACAAATGATTAACATTTAACTTTAATGGACAGATATCGCCCTGGAAGTGGGCCATAATGATTTATAAAATTGTATTATAAAATACAGCGTCTAATTAAAATAAATCTGTATACAAAAAATACAACAGAGGTAACACCTGGGTTAACAACAAGGTGGATACATAAACATATCATCTCCTCACAAAAAATCCTCACATCGCAATCTATATTCTTTTGTGATAATACAATATGCATACAACACTAAATTGTTCTGCAGTTGAAATTGCAATATTTTATTTAAAGTCAGAAGTTAATGATTCAATTTTAATGAAAAGTAACAGATGACGTGTGAATGAGCTACCACAAAATAGTATTTGATGATCATGTTATGTTATTATACATTTTACATTAGAATCACCATCAAACTTCGCATATTTTAAATTCACAATAATCCAAACAGTATGGTTTGAAAGTCATACTAAACAAGAGGCACAAAGGGCCTTAACGGTCATCTGATAATCATTTTAAGTTTGGTCAACCACCCTTACCTTGGTAAATGCATATTTTTTCTAAGATAATGACAAAGTTGAGCATTTTTCATACGCGGTCAGTACAACTTATATCTACACCAGAATGTTATTGTGGATCTATCGGTGAAGCCACTATAACAGATTACTCAGGCTCTTTATTAGATTGTGTAGCAGAATATTTAACAGTAAATTAATAAATGTACACATATTTAACAATATGGAGTTGCTAGATAGAAATGATTTTGTAATTTGGATCAACATGGAAAATAACAACACTAGTGTGAACCATTCAGTCCTGGTCTAAGCTGGTAATTTCAGTTAAATCCCATTGGTAGAACTTGAGGATCACCATGTCAGGATCACTTGGTCAGTGGAGTTTCAGCTAAATATCACTGATAGAACTTGAGAAGAAGTTTATAATGTAAAGGTGGCAGTGGTTGTCATCTTGGATTTTGAACCACAACAATAATATCAACACTTCATGGTTGGACCTTGTCAGGATCATTTCAGGCAAGTTTGAGCAAAGTTGCACTGGTGGAACTAGAGAACTTAAAAATGTGTTTCAAGATGGTGGCCAGCCATTTAGGTTTTCAGATCAACCCAAATAATTGCAACACTTGAATGGCACCATATCGGAATATTATCAGCTAGGTTAACCCCACTAGTGGAAATAGAGCGGTTTACTGGGAAATTAAAACGTGAAAAGGTTACGCACAACAGATGACACACGGCTGCATAACGACAGGCAATACATGATGTTTAATATCTTATCCTAGAAATCTTATATTTTGAAATTAGGGGTGGAGTGGAGGGGATGAATGCATGTTTAATACGTAAAATCAAATCCCCACAAAATGAAATATAAATGGAGTTTTAAATTGTTTTTTTTTTCAATGTTTTCACATGACTTCTATATTATGTATGATATAATGTATGTCTACCTGAGTTGTGCTGATGAGAGATGAAAACAAATCCAGTATCATAACCACAACTTTGTGTTTGTTTGTCACATTGATTAGGCTAAAAAATAATGTCTGTTTAGGGTTACATTGCCAAAAAAGTAGGTTCGTTAGGTCGGGAGGAATTTTCACTCTTAAGTGATGGCCGGAACCGGAGTCTGAGATTGAAATCCCAACTTTTGATATAAATTTTTTACGTAGAAAAGTGGGGGGAAAATTAGGGTTGGGGTAAAAAATTAGGGTCGGTCGGGTAACCCTAAACAGACATTTTTTTTTAGCTCACCTGGCCCGAAGGGCCGGTGAGCTTATGCCATGGCGCGGCGTCCGTCGTCCGTCGTCCGTCCGTCCGTCCGTCCGTCCGTCTGTCTGTCCGTCAACATTTCCTTTAAATTCGCTACTAGTCATAGAGAGTTCTGCATGGATTGTGACCATAATTTGGCCACAAGATCCTTGGGGGGAAGGGGGAACAGAACTTGTATAAATTTTTGGCTTCTGAGCCCCTGGGGGCAGGAGGGGCGGGGCCCAATAGGGGAAATAAAGGTAAATCCTATAAATCGCTACTTGTCATGAAGTTTCTGCATGGATTGTAACCAATTTGGCCACAAAGCAATCCTTGGGGAAGGGGAACAGAACTTGTATAAATTTTTGGCTCTGAGCCCCGGGGGCAGGAGGGGCGGGGCCAATAGGGGAACATAAAGGTAAATCCTATAAATCGCTACTTGTCCTAGAGTTCTGCATGGATTGTGACCAATTTGGCCACAAACACCTTAGGAGAAGGGGAACAGAACTTGTAATAAATTTTGGCTCTAGACCCCTGGGGGCAGGAGGGCGGGGCCAATATAGGAAATAGAGGTAAATCCTATAAATCGCTACTAGTCAATAGAGTTCTTCATGGATTGTACAAATTTGGCCACAACATCCTTTGGGGAAGGGGAACAGAACTTTGATAAAAATTTGGCCTCTGACCCCAGGGGGCAGGAGGGGCGGGGCCCAAATAGGGGAAATAAAGGTAAATCCTTTAAAATCGCTACTTGTCATAGAGTTCTGCATGGATTGTAACCAATTTGGCCACAAGCATCCTTGGGGAAGGGGAACAGAACTTGTATAATTTGGCTCTGACCCCCCGGGGGCAGGAGGGGCGGGGCCCAATAGGGGAAATAAAAGTAAATCCTATAAATCGCTACTAGTCATAGAGTTTCTGCATGGATTGTAACCAAATTTGGCCACAAAACATCCTTGGGGGAAGGGGAAAGAGCTTGTATAAATTTTGGCTCTGACCCCAGGGGGCAGGAATGGTGGGGCCCAATAGGGGAATTAGAGGTAAATATTCAAATTTCTTCAGAAAATAAACAATGAACCTGTATCCAGAATATTACTTGGCATTACAAACCAGGTGAGCGATACAGGCCCTCTGGGCCTCTTGTTTTTTTTTGGCCTTACATGCTATATATATGATAACCAAACTACTACAGTACAACCTGTTATGTTTAGGAAGGAACTACTACAGTACAACCTGTTATGTTTAGGAAGGAACTACTACAGTACAACCTGTTATGTTTAGGAAGGAACTACTACAGTACAACCTGTTATGTTTAGGAAGGAACTACTACAGTACAACCTGTTATGTTTAGGAAGGAACTACTACAGTACAACCTGTTATGTTTGGGAAGAAACTGGTTTCATGGTAGAGGAAGGAATAGTTATTTCAATACGTAAATTAGTAAATAAAATTATACCTCTAGTCTTACAAGCATGATAATTAATAACAAAAGTATAACATCACAACATCAAGTGATTAAAGCTTTATCCATTTAGGAGTTAGACTAAGCATTAAGTACTGAAGATTGCACAAACTTACTTATAAATCTTATGTCTGTCCATATTTACATCACCATTTAATGTATACCCAATAACATTTATGGGTACATCTTTTTTAAAAAAAAAAAACTACTAGTAACCGAAATGAACAAAAAAATCAACCGCCATGTTTACGAGTACTGCAATAATATTGGAAAGCATCAAAATTTCGACTAGCACACCTCCACCAATAATTTGTGGTACACTGTCCATGGTGCACATTTTTCCCCACACAACCTTCCTGAAAAAAATTCGAGTACAGTTACTGGAAATTAACTAATTATACCCCATAATTGATGTAGAACTGGTCAATATATAGCAAACATTTTTTGAAACAATTATACACAAATTATAGAAACACGTCAGAATGTACACCAATTACAATATCATTTAAAAGTTCTATAAACAAAAATGGATGGTAACGTCAATTTGAAATACACATATGCAAATTGGTCCTTTAATTCAATAAAACATAAAGATAATTAAAGTGGACAATTTGAGTGAAAAATATCTTTCACAAGAACATTACATGTCATTGAAAATTAGGCAGTTTTTTTATACAACAAAACTTGTCTATAAAACCACAACACTGGTCATAACCTCCACTGTGGTTACAGTATCTCCAGCGTTATAGTTATACATATTCTAAGAATGTAGCCGGTTATTTTCATGGGGATGATCATTTTCACGATTTCACAGAACATTACTATGATGGTAAAAATTTGACCTGGGTCTTGATATATTGAGAAATGGTTTACTCATATCTACCCTGAAAGCCAGAATGGGAAAATTTCAAACCACTTCTTGTTTTTTCATAAAATCGTGTAAATTATGTAAATAACCAACTTGTCAGTAGCACAAATTTATTTTACAACAAATGTTTCAACATTAATACTGAACAACGGAAGCAAAGACCATACACAACGGATTACATTTACAGGTATAAAATGGTATTGTTACCAATATAATGCCATTTAAACACAATAATCAATAAAAATATATGAATTATGTTAAAACAAAACAACACTTATTCCTGTGACTTCTTTTCATTTAGTCATATTGGAAAACTATTTTAAAGTCATTAAACTTACACAAACCTATTGTTTTTACATTAAAACAATAGATAGCAGACTGAAAACATTTTTTACATTTATTAATACAAGCTTGTTGCTATTTATAACACCTAACACTCATCTACCTGTTTTTACACCTGTTTCCATATGTCAATCATAAACTCGCCATATCACCAGATGTTTGTTATTATATCATTCTTTATCAAGAAATGATTGTAATCTAGCTTTTTCCCCCATAGTTTTGTTCATTAGACATTTTTGTTATTCTTTAAATGATATTGTTCTGTATAAATTGTGTAAAAATCAGTAACCGACTATTCAGTTTAAATATTTAATGAACAAAATGGCCATAGTTCAGTTTTAAATTTGATAAAAAAAAAAAATGTGTATGCATAGGTTTTATTTGATTACATTAATCCATTTAATATCAAGGTTTCAAACTGCACATAAAAAGAACATTTCTTATTTTGTGGCTCCTAAATAAAGAAATTCTATCAGCTAAAACCTCCAGTAAAATAACAGTAAAATGAATGTTAGTGATCAAAATGATACCTATACATGTATATATACGAGATAGATTCCTGGTTAGTCTATAACGTATTCAATCTCCAGATACACATTTTAAATAGGTAAAAATATGCGAGTTCTAAAATGTTGGTAAATGGCCTAATTTCCTGCAATGTAGCAGACCCCAGCTGTTTCATCAACATTCCTAAACTTGATTCCTGAACATGAAATTCTCCAAACAATTTTCTTCAATAGAGAACTAAGTTACTGAAAGTGTCTTAAATACAAAATGTAGTAAGTTTTGATGGAACTTTCCTTAACTCTGAAATGGACAATTCTAAGCTAAGGAATGGTGTCAAAGGTTTGGAACGTTTATAAAACAGGTCAAGGTGTAATCTTTACTAAGGCGTGTGTACTTGTCATGTTCAAGTGGCACAACATCCAACAGCTTATCAAAAATTGTCAAGAACTTTATGTAACTTTGGTGCTGACTGGGTCGAAACTCAGATTTGACATCTTTCTGATGAGTAGGATCGATAAAACAATACCAGCAATCTGAAACAATAAATAATAAATCACATATAAGACTTCCAAGATTGTTTTAATTTAACACCTTGACCTTCATTCAAGATAACATCTAAAATGTGCTTATCTTTTTTTATTCTTCTTCTCAATAACCAAGTTTGAATCAAGAGGCCCTTGGACAGAGCATGTGGCGCAGTGGTAGAACGTGCAGGTATGTTTGGCTAGGCGATTGGGTGCCATAGATCAAGAGTTCGAGGCCCGGATAGGGCACAAGTCAATAAATTGTCATGCTTTGTTAAATTGTGTTTCTTTGAAGTTTAATAATATACAAATATTGGCTGATTCCAATGGGTTGAAAAGGGCCGTATATAAACGGGTCATTTACTTAAATTGTGTTTATTTATGACACAAACACTTAAGTAATGAGAGAAGAGACTTCTGAAATATCGGACATACCAGGACAAATGAGAATCCAAATCCAATGGCAAGAATAACTCCAGCATTGTCTTCACCGTAGTGCTGAGCAGCAGACAGACAACCCTTCAACAAAGGAAACAGGAATTATACATCAGTTTGATTCGATCTCACCAACCTTCATAAACTTTATTGTTATGTGTTATTTAGAGAAATGCAACATAACTATGACTTTACTTACATCGTAATACATGTTGTCATTTTTGGACGAGGTTGGATCTGGGTTGGTCGGGGGACCGTATGGATTTCTCTGACAAAGATCAACGTTCTGGTATCTCTGCCTGTGTTCTAAATACACACAACACGACTCCGGCACAAAATTCACCTGGGATAGGTCTATTGCTACAATGAATTATACTCATATTGTCAAAAACATGTCAATTAATCTCTATAGTTTTATCATGTACATTATGAATAACATTATTCAAAAACTTGCATGATTTTCCTCCCCATTCAGATCACTTTTTCTTTAATATTTTATTGTGAGGAAAATTTCAAATATGATAAATAAATAATTTAAAAACTAAGACTGCAAAAATATTTTTAATTTGAAATGTCTGTATTACAAAAGTGTCCCTGCTAATACTGTAAAAATGGAATTATTTGCGGCACAGCGATTTTTGCTTTCTTTTAAATTTCTGCAAATATATTGACAGGAGATATATACATGAAAATATAAAAATTGTTATCGCTGCACAGTATAAAACCTGGTGCTCTACGAAAAGTTTGAATGCTAATAACTATTTTGATCAACATGGGATGGGATATACTATAGGGCAGCACACCATGGCATTAAAATGTCTGATCCCTTTCATCACGTCTACATGGCTATGAGAAAGGAAATTTAAGACGGAAGGATAAGATAGCTAGGTGAATGGACATGATTTAAAACTTTGGTCTTCAGGTGAGGGATCAATCACAACATCGGGAATAAGGGCAGAATAACGGCGGTACAACATCAGTGATAAGGGCAGAATAACGGCGGTACAACATCAGGGATAAGGGAAGAATTACCGGGGTATAACATCAGGGATAAGGGAAGAATTACCGGGGTATAACATCAGGGATAAGGGAAGAATTACCAGGGTATAACATCAGGGATAAGGAAATAATTACCGCGGTACAACATCAGGGATAAGGGAAGAATTACCAGGGTACAACGTCAGGGATAAGGGAAGAATTATCGCGGTACAACATCGGGAATAAGGGAAGAATTATCGCGGTACACCATCAGGGATAAGGGAAGAATTACACGGTACAACATCGGGAATAAGGGAAGAATTACCGGGGTATAACATCAGGGATAAGGAAAGAATTACCGCGGTACAACATCAGGGATAAGGGAAGAATTATCGCAGTACAACATCAGGGATAAGGGAGGAATTAACAGGGTACAACGTCGGGGATAAGGGAAGAATTACACGGTACAACGTCAGGGATAAGGGAAGAATTACATGGTACAACATCGGGAAAAAGGGAAGAATTACCAGGGTACAACATCAGGGATAAGGGAAGAATTACCAGGGTACAACATCAGGGATAAGGGAAGAATTACCGCGGTACAACATCAGAGACACATGTAAGGGAAGAATTACCAGGGTATAACATCAGGGATAAGGGAAGAATTACATGGTACAACATCAGGGATAAGGGAAGAATTACACGGTACAACATCAGGGATAAGGGAAGAATTACATGGTACAACATCAGGGATAAGGAAAGAATTACCTCGGTACAACATCAGGGATAAGGGAAGAATTACCAGGGTACAACATCAGTGATAAGGGAAGAATTACCAGGGTACAACATCAGTGATAAGGGAAGAATTACCGCGGTACAACATCAGAGACACATGTAAGGGAAGAATTACCAGGGTATAACATCAGGGATAAGGGATCAATTGCCAGGATACAACATCAGCGAAAAGGGATCAATTGTCAGGGTACGACATCAGCGATAAGGGATCAATTGTCTGGGTACAACATCAGCAATAAGGGATCAATTGTCTGGGTACGACATCAGCGATAAGGGATCAATTGTCTGGGTACAACATCAGCGATAAGGGATCAATTGTCTGGGTACGACATCAGCGATAAGGGATCAATTGCCGCGGTACAACATTAGGGATACAAACCTTGTGATACTGCGTCTCTGTACCATTGTGTTTCCCTGTAGATACCATAGCCACTGTCATCTACACCGCAACATCTCAACTGTAAAAGGGAAACCACACAACATTCAACTAGAACGATAAGTATATGGCTATAATTTTTATTAAACACACTTTTCCTCACTCAAGACCAAGGTAACCACATGACATGTTATTTTTAAAATCACAACCAAATAATGCTTACCAAGGATCCATACACAAATTTCATTTACGTTTATTTTGAGATTTTGTGTTGATTTTTAGGTTTCATTAGGTAGCCATGGCAACCAAATTACATAAGATGTTTTCAAAAAACCAAATTACATAAAATTATATCCATTGTATATCCCTTCCTGGTAATCTGGTATATAGCAATTTCCACCTAACTTCAGACTTCTGACATCTAACTTTTGATCAATCAGAAGCAGCAATTATGTTTCCATGGTAACCTTTATCAAACCATGCAATACTTTTTTGTACCTGTATGTCAAATAAAAGGCATCCATATTAATTATATCACTTGATCAAGTTTGAACAAAATCAATCCAAAGACTAATGATCACAAAGTTATTGACAATTTTACAAAATTTGACCTTGTTGCAATGGCAGCCAAAATTTCATGAAAACTATCCTTGTTACATATCTTAGCATGGTCCCCAACAGGTTATTTCATTAAGAGTGGTCCAGTAGTTTAGGAGGATGTTGGACAAGATGACTATAGATAGACAGTGTGACTCCAGTATAATACCCCCATTATTATGATATATAATCCCTGTATCAGAGTAGATACCACATTCGCAGCATCATCTTCACTACAATATCTCAACCCAGAGGTGCGATGCCTCATGGTAGAATATCAAACATCTAGCTAGAACCACAGCCTAAAGGTAAAGAACTTTTAAAATGTCAAATTCTAATTGAGGAAAATATTAATTTATCAAAATATGAAATGATACAGAGACTTTTTCTTATTAGCTTGTCATAATTTACATTCACCCTTGAAAACAAATTTGAAATCTTTTGGCCAAAAAAAATTAATTGTTAGTTTCTCAGGCCACTTTTTTAAAAAGTCAGTGCGGGCGGCGGGAATATTTTTTTATTTTTTATTTCTCTCAAAACAAATGCGGCAGATAACATTTTATTTTTTTCTCACTTGAAGGTCATGAAAATCAATGAAAATGTAAATTCTTACTCAGTCTTTCAGAACAGCTTTTAAATATCTCAATCGTCACTATATCCAAAGAAACCCAGTTGAAAGTACATAATCCTGGGAGGAAATTCAACATTCCGTTTTGAGCAAATGCTGACATCGGCAGCCATTTTTTACCGGAAATGAAAGGTGCATACTAAAATTGGAGCCAATTTCCGGGTGCATTTTCGAATGGAAATTTCGGGCGAGTTCAAATGGAATTTTGGGGTGCGTTCGATGCGGCGGTCTCGATTTTAATTTTTAAGTTATGGCGTATAAAAACGTTGGTGCGGGGGGGTAAATGTCGATGCGGCGGGGCCTGAGAAACTAAGAATTAATTTTGTTTGGCCTTTGTTATGAAATTACAAGAATGACTAAGTAAATACAAACCGTCTTCTGAGCAAAGTTCCAGGATTCTGTAATTTTTCTGTTTTCTTCACTGCCGTATATATTGTTGCCATATCCCTGTTTCAATGTTGTTTGCATCCTCTCTTGTAGTGAACTTGTTAACTACAAGGAATAAAACCCTAATGTAATAACCATCCTAAATGACAATTATGACTGAATTTTTAGCATCATCTAACAAATAGGATGCCTTGATCATATACTTGTACTCTGGCCCTAACACAAGACTTAAGACATAATGGATTCTCAAACTCATCCGAGATCTTTCCAATGTTAGTATACACACAAAGTTTTATTAAGCTTGGTTCATATTTACTAAAACTATCATGTTCACAAAGTCCAATAATAATTATAAGTACAAAGGGCAACAACTCCGTAAATTGTTATTCTACATACAAAGTTTCATTAACCTCGGTTTATATTTACTCAAGTTATCGCGTTCACAATGTCCAATGATAATTATTAGTTCAAAGGGCAATAACTCCATAAATTAACGTCAAATCAAGCTGTTTTTCAAATTCGTTCAAGATCATTCCAATGTTAGTTTACATACAGAGTTTCAATAAGATCAGTTTATATTTACTCAAATTATTACGTTCACAAGGAAATGTTAATGGACGACGGACAAAAGACTATCGCAATAGATCACCATGACTTATGGTCAGGTGACCTGGCTAAAAAGTAAAAATTACTTTGAATTTTTATCAATGGTTGACTTACCTCCCCTTGGAACACTGCTGCTACGATGGCTGCCGATAGGAAGACTATCAGGATAAGGATGACGAGGAATAAATACTGTAACAAAATCATAAAGATACAGATAAATAACATTATCTATTACACAACAACGATTTCAAAGTCAATGTGGAGCTTGTCATGATGTTAAAAATAAATTTAAAGAAAAACATTTGAAATTGTTTACAATTAGTAGTAACACAACTGCATGATTGTCTAAAATTTTAATTAAAATTAGATGACAGTTTATATCATTCAAGCTAAACAGGAATTTGGATTTAAGATGTTGACAACAAACTATTATATAATATGGTTGGCAGCTAGTGTGTGTTGACCCCTACAGAAAGCTTAAGTGTGCAGCAATATTGCTGCAATATAGCAGCTATATTGCGGCTCACTGATCTGTGTGCAGCAAGTTACTGCAGCAATTGAGCAGGTTAGTGCGGCTAGCCGCACCGTTCTGGCACTATTGTCGCACTAATACTTTGTTACAGCTATATTGCCGCAATATTGCGGCTTTCGTGCAAGAAACCTTTCTTAAAAAACCTGTGTGCAGGAATAGTGCTGCAAATTGTACTAGAAGCATCCTGCACAGAAAAACTTATGAAGGTTGCGGCAATATTGCTGCTATATTGCTGCTATATTGCGGCAGTATAACAAAGAATTATGGGTACTCCCATAATCCTTTGCTAAAGGTTAAAATCAGTTGACCTTGAATTCAAACATTGATTCAAGAGGTTGTGGTGTATGAAGGACAGAGGTAATGGAAACTTCTTCCATTGGATTTATGACAAGTTACAAGTGGATGTAGTCTGATAGTGTTTTGGATTTGATAAGGTCTGTTGGTGAAATTTAAGCAATATAATTGTTTTTATTGGTTTATAGTCATTTTATGTCACAAACACTTAAATGTGCATGTATATATAGCTTTATTTAATTAATATGTCCTTGAACAATAATTTTCATTTGATGCTGACAAGGTAATTCTTAGTCAAGATTAAACCAATTTCATCACCAAATGAATTCAAAAGGTTATTGCATAATGCATGAACCAAGAATCAAAAGAATGACTCTTGTGAATTTTCAAACTTTTCTATTTATACCTTTGTACTTGTTTAAATATAAACTAGGAAGCTAACGGCTATGGTGCCACAACTATGTGCGGCTTTGTTGTGCGGCTTTGTTGCGCCAAATGTGTGTGCTGCTTTGGTGCGGCAAGTGTGTGCAGCTATGGTGCGGCAAGTGTGTGCGGCAAACTCATTTGCATGCGAAAAATATGTATTGCCGCAATATTGATGCAACTATGTGCGGCTTTATTGCAGCAAATGTGTGCAGCTTTGGTGCGACAAGTATGCGTGGCTATGGTTCAGCAAGTGTGTGCAGCAAACTCATTTGCATACGAAAAGTATGTATTGCAGCAATATTGCTGCTATATTGCTGCAACATTGCTGCAGCTGTGTGCAAGAGGCCTTATATTTCTGTAAGGGGATATATATACCTACCAAGATCAATAGTTTCTTGCTCTCAAACACAGAGGCTGCACATCCAAGGAATGATAGCAGGATGATAAAGGCCCCACAGAAGATGAAGAGGTAGGATGCTGCAGAAAACAGGCCAGTTCCAATAAGGTCGGCTACAAACAATTTATCCATAGAAAACCATACTCCCACCCCCAGGGCTGTACCACCGGCAATCTGTAAAAATACAAGTACATGTGCATTCTTGTACACATATTCCGTCTTTGCATATTACAGAATTAGCTCCCTTGCGGGTAGGTATCCATTGTGACATCATTATTTTATGGGCACAATTTACGTCGTTTTCTCAGAAAAGTATGACATTACACTCGCAAACACATGACGTCACAATCAATACCTACTCGCAAGGACAGATAACTCTGTAATATGCAAATAGAGAATATTGACAATATCATTAAAAACTTTATTACATGCTTCTTCTATAATGATGAGTGACAAGTTAATATCTAGAAGATCAATCTTCAATCTCAGATGTTTTTGTAAGCGTAATAAAATATAGGAAACATACATTTATCTTAATTTTGAAATAAGTGACTCCACCATTTTATGATCGAAGGAGGTTGATGCAGCAATAATTTTTTTCCATTATACTCTAAACACTTAAAGTTACACACAAGAGGACTACTTTTCCATGTTAAGGTAATTAAGTTATTTCAGTCGTTGTGGACACAATTTTTATAGCAAAAAATATTTTTAGAGTGACATATTCATAAATTACGCCCTTGCCCCATATAAATCTTACTGACCCTCTATGCCTTCATAGGGGGTCAGTAACTGACTATATAACTTATAATATGATTCTGATCATATGATGGTGAAGCAAAGTGGTATATTCCAGAGATGATTTTAGTCCATGGCCAATAACTGGTAACATGACATTTATACTGTTTTTATATCAAATGAAAACCTGACAAATTTTCTGACTTAAACTTACAAAGAAGAGGACATTTGTGATACCAATGAGTACTCTCAGCAGTCCTTTAGACAGCATAGTTAACGATCACTGTCTTACCTGTAAAAATACAAACATATTCACTGACAACACTCACAAATGGGGTTATGAAGGTAATACAAAGCATGTCCTTTAGATGATAAATCATTAGTATGTACATATATAACAAAAATTATCGCAACATCTACAGTATCCTGTATACAACTGTCTTTTGTGTGTGATTTATTTTCTCGAATTTCGCAATCAAGTTAAATTCAGAAACTATTTTTTTAAGAAAATTTGAAGATATCTTCATTCAATTATAAATCTGCGAAACTTTATCTCCGCGAAAAATATTTTAGAATGAAAATCGCAGAATTTAGCGACCGCTAAAGATAGTTGATTTACAGTACATAATTTATATTAGTGAGGCCAAACTAAAATAGGTAGAGTCCAATAGATGATAAATTTTGAGTATGTAACTAATGAAAGTAAAGATGCGGGAACATCTGCTGTATACAATATGTACATAATTAGTGAGAACATCTGCTGTATACAATATGTACATAGTTAGTGAGAACATCTGCTGTATACAATATGTACATAGTTAGTGAGAACATCTACTGTATACAATATGTACATAGTTAGTGAGAACATCTGCTGTATACAATATGTACATAGTTAGTGAGAACATCTGCTGTATACAATATGTACTTAGTTAGTGAGAACATCTGCTGTATACAATATGTACATAGTTAGTGAGAACATCTGCTGTATACAATATGTACATGGTTAGTGAGACAGTGTCCATGAATATTATTAATAGAGGGAAAAAGGTGTCCAAATTTCTATAAAACATATACATGTATGATAAATGATAAGACACCCTCTGCTCTGCCTTGTGACAAAAAGTGAATCCTCTATGCTGTAGCTTTGATTATATAATTATGTCATTTGGTAATATACTGTACTGACTTTGAGAGGACATCTCCACAGGTTCTTAAAAGTTTGACTCTAAAATACACTGTAGTGTACACTGTATACTATCCTAATTAATTAATAATTATCAAAAAAATATTCATACCCCAGGTATAATATATTTTTTTGATACATGTATACGTATGTGTAGTAATATGACTATTTTTATGTTTGTATCATATATGAATATCTTAAAGAAGCCGAACTTAAAAATCAGTGCATGAGAACCATTTAAGTGCCGATTTGTTTTTTAAAATGTTTGCTAACAAATTCATATAATTTAACAGTTCCTATATAATTACATATATAGCTTCTGTTCTGAGCTACATGTAGGTGTTCCAATCGTGGAAACCCCGGATATATCGATCTAATGTATCATTTCGTCCATTAAAGTAAGAAAACTATAACTTTGATGGTAAACTAAGATATGTGTAAGTTAACGTTATAGAGGTGATTTGGTGAGGAGATATTTAAACCTCAATCCAGTAGCTGGAATACTTACGGTAAGCAGATTGAAGTTTGTTATAAATCCCGGCTAATCATATGTGGAACTCTTCAGTAAAGAGTACAGAAAACCTCCGGCACACCTGTGGCCTCACCTGCGAAGATTACTCACCTGCGGCTGTGACCCATACGGTTAGCGGTAGCAGAGGTTCGACTACTGACGTCGGCTGATTTTTTTTTTATTTGTTTGTTTATTTATTTTTTGTCTTCCGTGCTTCGGTAAAAAGTGTTTGATTAATAATCTATCTTTCTGGTTGTTCTGCTTGTTACATGTACGTGCATCAATTGCATATTATTAAAATAACTTATTCCTTTCATCGGTCTGACAGCCGTTATCGCATACATATGCATAAAACGTATATGTCTATATTTTTCTGCATATGCATATCATATTGGTTTGTTTGATAATTCACCAAACATCAAATCAAAATGGTTTACACAATATACACGTTAGAACGATGATATATGAAGAGACTAAATAAAATGCGAGCAAAGACATAGATAATTTCAATTACTTTCTAAGTCTTTGATGCAAGCAATTGAAAAAACTTGTTGGCATGGGAGAGAGTAAGTGCCTATACGTCAATTGACTTCGAAATAATACAAGAGATCCCAGAGGGATCTTAGCCGCCCACCAAAGAATGATATGTCCGTCAATTGAAAGAATAATAGCAGGAATAAAATGTCACCTTGCATCACTCCGGAAATAAATACATAGTTCGCAAGTGTATTGGGCCGTTTTTGATTATACGGTTTGACTGGTTGGATCTAGTTGTTCGTTTATTAATTAAAGACGGACCTGGTGATTTTATATTGTTTTCAGACGAGCCTTCAAAGCCCTCACAGGCCTGTATTAAAAACTGCAGGTCCGTCAGGATTTATACTTGAAATAATGACTTTAACCAACGGTCGAACCGGTTGTTCCGAATAAACGAAAACGGCCCAGGTGTAACCTTTTTATTCGCTTCGTAATAAAAAAAAATGAGAATAATATAAATGGAAATCTATGGTGACTGATTTATGACATTTCGTTCGCTTATATTACGAAATGCTCAATGAAATCAAGGACTTGATGAATGAAGAAAGATATAACCGATCAGGTATTGGTAATGTTATAGGACTATGATTACCAATCACCCATTCTGTTCAAATTGTGAATACTTTTAAATGAAACGCAAATGCCTGCGAAATCAGCCTGTACCATACAAAACCTATATAGGCCTACATTTTTAAGTAATTTGTTTTAAATTCATCCCAATACATGTGAGTTTTGACACCATATAAATGACGGCAATAACAAATAAAGATTCCATAATTTAATCACTAAAAGATGAATAATTGCAGAAATCTCACCATGAAAATATATTTGGGTCAATATCTCAATAGGGGAGGTCTTAATCTTGGATTTTCATGCAATTGCACCACGAGAAACATTCACAAAAATTTATTTACTGGATAAGGTTTTGATTGTAGATAATAGTTGTACAAATATCCGAGCTCGACGTCGTAAAGTGTACCGTTACGAGTACTGGATACAAGTAATATATTACATATTCTGTTTAAATAAAAATATTTGTAGAAAATATTTAAACAACAATTGCAGAAAGATTTCAACGTGTATGTGATATTTTTTCCTCGCATTTAATACGACATTGCCATTCATAGTAAAACCGGAGGCAACAGAACAGTACAGGTAATTCAGTCCTTTGATGTACATCAAAAGAGCCGTATAACGGTACACTGTGGTCGACTGTGTGGCTTTGATGTTAGGCGTCGCTCTCTCTCTCTGTAGTCTTCAGAGGAAATCTTTGCTAGCCTGTGATTTTCCGCTGAGCTGCCTTCAATTTTACTATGAGATAGTCCAGGGGTGTAGAGATCGTAAGTGATCGGAACCCCTGGAGTATCGAGGATGCCACTAAATAATAACATTTTATCATGCTATTTTCCAAAACAGCAATCAGAGGTACGCTAAGCAAGCCTGAGCACATCAAAGCAATAATAACAATACGCAATGAAAATTTAATGCTGTTTTATTACTTTCACACCCTAATTGAAGGTATAAAATAATACAACACACATGTAAAATAATTGTCACAACGATAATCGATGTGTACAGTTACGCATTGATCAGTGATGTCTTCCGATGTTTACTTAGAACTATTTCGTTTTGATCTTTGTTCAGATGTTGTGTATTCCCGAAAATTCCTCCGCAGTAGGTTTTCTTAGTTTATCTATCTAGTTGAATGGTACAAAATTGATGCTATAAATGATGATTAATTATATTTGTTTTAATGATTTATACAAAAAAAAATTAATCTATTTATTTCAGAAATAAGAAATTTTAATATATATATATATAATATATTTCAGTCATTGCAGGAAAAAACCTTATTTAACTTATGGTGGTTGAATCAACTTTAATTTTAATAAAATAATAAATTTCTTTTGTTTAACTTCAAAATTCAACATTGCACATTATATAAATACAATGTTGTACAACATGTAAACTAAATTTAATATAAATGATAAACCAATTCTTTTATTCCTTTGTTTGAGTTCTTCATTCACAGCATCTATGAGTGGCCTTGGTACTTTAATTTAATAAAACTTTTGGCTAAAGTGATCACCCTGTAATGGACATTAGTGTAACGGCAAAGACCGCGTATAACGGGAAGGACAAAGTCGCCACGATCTTGAGAGAAATTACAAATACAAAGAACCTAAAACAATTAATTTACTGGTCAATCCAACTCTTTATTATTTCAATTCACCTATTTTACATACAGATTCCGAAAAATGCGTGTATTTAACTTGCCCTGTACCATTACACTTTGTCTACTCCGTTATAATGATGTCTTTAGTGCAGAAAATGTAACGGGGAGGACCGTAATGAGATGGCTCTAACACGCTTAAAACATTTGACAGCACTCTGTAGCCTTGCAGATCTAAACCTTTCATCTATTTGATCAATATGAACAAAGAGAATATATATTTTTTTGTCAAAAAAAAGGGAACCAACAAACTTAAACGGTAAAGACACATATGCTTGGCAAATACTGAATGTTAACCTTACTCGTACTTTTATTTCTTCAAATTAACAAGGCAGTGTTCTACAGTGGTATTATGCCTTTACATTTGAAAACAAAGTCTTTTATCACTGTGTTATACATGTAATGTTATCTTTGTAATTTGCTATCGATCCTTGTTCGTGGATGTAAAAATGAAAATAAATGAATTTAATTGAATTTTAAAAAGTTTGAAAGGCGCGAAATACAAAAAAAAAAAAAAAAAAAAGTAGTAGGCGGAATGAAGATATTCTTATTTTTAGCGTCGTAACGGTAGCGGACATGCAATCACTGGACACGTAAAATAGCAAAAATAACATTCATTATTTAGATTGGATAGTTTATTTAAAATATATTTTTAATCGATGTCTTCTATACAGATCTAATTATTTGAAGAAATGTCTCAATTCACATTATTGAATTTCCTGTGGTACAATAGTTTTGGCATTTTAAAAATACCGTTACGGATATTTGGCATGTTTTCATATATATTTATTTTTTTTCTTCAAAATCATTCAGTTAAATTTTTATCATTTAGCTTAAACTAATTTAAATGCTGTACATACTAAATTGGTCAATATTGTAATTTATTTAATTTAGGATAAAAACATAGTCGACGAAAATGTTTTCTTTTGAGATATTGACCCATTTATAACAGTTTTGTTGGGCATATTGACCCCAACTTCGCTAGCCAAGGATATTAAGTCCGATTAGAGAAGCGGACTAATACCCTTCGCTAGCGAAGTTGATTGACCCAAACATCGAGACGATTCGATCGGTGTATCCAGACTAAAAGAGGGCAAACGGACAGTTCCTCTCTATATTGCTGCTTTCGATCATAATGATTACCTTTTGGTAAGTAATTGACATTCAGATATCATGCTAAAACATTAGAATCAAACCTAATATTTATTTATCAATTTGAAATAGTCGTTTTACGGAAAACATGACCAACGTATTTCGTAATCCAATGCATGACGGAGTTTGTTTATATTTAGATTGGGACACCTGATATACAAGTTAGACTGCACCTTGACTGTTTCCGATGGGATTGATGAACTTTAGGAACCATTGGCTCCTGTATTTATTTGGATTAGTATAATCCGTCTGTATTGAAGAATAGTGAGGTAAAAGATATTTACAATGTACAACTATAGTATGTACAGTTTCACTTTTCTGTAGAGCTAGCCTACTGATGCGTAAATTTTCTGGGTGATCCTTTCAGGCCTAATTTAGATTTAATTTGAATATGTTGATGTTTGAAGAGTTAAACCACATACTCAGGTAAACTGTTCCTCTTATCACAAATGCCTTGTTTGTTGTTTGATCAATTTCTTGCTGTGTCCCCTTGTACTGTTATTCTGTGTGTAGTATATATCGGTCCTAAGACCTCCTACAATCGTATATGGCAAGCCATTTGGGTTTTCACCTATTGAAATGAAGATCTCTATTTAATTAAAGATATCTCTATTTGATTAAAGAAATCTCTATTTAAAATGAAGATCTCTATTTAATTAAAGATATCTGTAATTTAAATAAAGATATCTCTTTTTGAATAAAGATATGTCATATTTAAATACAGATATCTCTATTTCTACTGAAAATACAAATATCTTCTTTTATCCTGCAACTGTCCCACATACTGACCGATAACTACTGCCGGATAAACTTGTGCTTTATCAGTCAATACGATATGCTTTATCCGTCAATACGATCACGTGAATTTGTTCCATATCTGACGGCACTTTTTCTAACTTGACCCAGAACTTGAACCTTCCGGTGAATGAAACGTCATTCAGTCCCGCTAAAACGTGACGTCACATTCACCGAAATGACGTCATTTTTACGATATCGAAAATCTCGTATGGCGGTGCCGTCTTTTTCTTGGCTCATGACAAAGGTAAGTATTGTTAAGTAATTCTTTAATAGGTATTTATTGTTATTTGAGTATTTTCATTTCCTTTCAGTAATATATATCACACTGAATAGAATTACGGTGACTGTTTGTAAATGCTCTTATTTATTTCCCACGGCAGTAAAAAGGAGTGCACTCTCATTCGGTTAAGTGAATGAATCTTTACCTCCGCATCAAAGAATCGTCTCGCTTCGAGCGAAACAAAGTAAGGAACTGTCAATTTGCTTTCGTTTTGAATGCCATAATGGTTGCAGGATAAACAGAATACACGGTTAGTATCTTACAATACAAGGCTTATTTTGGTGCGAGACTTAGGAAAGCCGAGATGACGAGGCTTTCCTCGTCATCTCGGCTTTCCTAAGTCTCGCACCAAAATAAACCTTGTATTGTAAGATACTAACCGTGTATTCTCTATTTAAATTGCAGATATCTTTATTTCAAATTCAGATATCTCTATTTGAATTATAATGGTAATTGAGATGTCTTTATTTTAAATATAGATACATTTAATTATTGTCCAATTAAAGATATCTTTATTTTAAATAGAGACATCTCTATTTAAAAATAGAGACATCTCTATTTAAATTAAAGATATCCCTATTTTAAATAAAAATATCTTTCATTTTGTTTATATAGAGATGTCTTCATTTTAAATACAGATATCTCTAATTCAAATACAGATATCTCTAATTCAAATACAGATATCTCTATTTGAAATAGAGATATCTTTAATTGAATTAGAGATATCTGCAAATACTTTGAAATACAGATATCTCTATTTGAATTAAAGATATCTGTATTTACACATGTTTGCTCAGTACGAAGATTAATTTTGAAACACAAAGAGAATAATGACTACTCCCTAATCCTGATCAATGTTAATGAAATGCTTGTAATTAAATAAGATTTTAAGAATCCATTTGCATGTATGATAACTGTAGGTCTACTAAACCGATAAACTTGCTATTTGGAGGGGATTTCTTAAGAACAGGACATGGCAACTGCTCTCCAGAAAACAGAGCGAACTGTTGCAGCTATAATTGAATAATATTGAAAGCAGATACGTTGTAACACCGTCTGCATTCCCCGCCATTTTGCGTCACTACTGCTTTACTTCCGTCATGCGCAAAACGGAGAGATATCAGTATTTAAAATAAAGATATCTGTATTTCTACAACAATAAGAGATATCTTTAACTGAATTAGAGATATCTTTAATTGAATTAGAGATATCTTTAATTGATAATGAAATATTTACAATATATTTACAATGAAATGCAGATATCTCTTATTGAAATAAAAATATCTGCTTTTAAAATAAATATATCTTTAATTCAAATACAGATATCTCTAATTTAAATACAGATATCTCTAATTCAATTAAAGATATCTGTGTATTTTAATTAGAGATATCTCTATTTCGTGTTTGATTAGAGATATCTCTATTTTAAGTAGAGAATGTAATTCAAATACAGATATCTCTAATTCAATTAAAGAAATCTCTAATTCAAATACAGATATCTCTAATTGTTGTAGAAATACAGATATCTGTATTTTGAATACAGATATCTTCATTTCAATAGGTAAAAACCCAAACGGCTTGCCATACTCCTAAGGCCCATCCTTGATTTCCAGGGGTTCCGATCACTTACGATCTGTACACCCCTGGACTAGTTATATCATAGTGAAATTCGAGGCAACAGAATAGAACAAGTAATTTAGTCATTTGATGTACATCAAAAGAATGCTAGCTGTTTACCAGTACACTGTGGTTGGCTGTCTTTAATTTGCAGTACAGCAATCATTTGATAATTGATGACGTCAACAATCTGTGACATATATAACAATGAGAAAAAAGTTGTTCAGGTCAAAGTCTGAAATCTCAACCAATCAAAAGACTGGAAGGTATTATTCCACTAGTGGAATATCAATATATTTTTCCATTACCCAGCACATACATACAATGGCCTGAGAGTGGAATAACACTACAAGTTGTGGTAGAAATCTTCATATCACACTTTCACCAGGGACATGAATTGTGTTTTATACAGCAAAGTCGCGAATATGTATGGGGTAAATATTACTCTAGGATATATTCACAAAGAGTAAAAATGTGGTTTAAAGCTGTGTCTGTCATCAGAAGGGGAGATGACTTCATGTGGGAAATGGATAGTCACCATTGTGGCATATGCATCCCACAACGTCGATTACCTTTGTTAATCAGCCTACGGCCGGTCTGAGCATAGTGGAGTTTAGACACGATGAGTTTCCGAGGGTGGTGTCCCAGGGAAATACAATGTTTTATTTCCCTGCCATGTGTTTTAACTAACCAATAAACCACAGACACTCTGATACCTATAAATCTATACACTTTAGTAGGCTATGCTGACAGAGGATCAGAATGCTGTAGAATCCCACCGTAGCTATAGGTTTTTGAAGCCAAGTTTCAAATATTTTCATACAATTTTTGTGGTAATTTTAAATGGTTATGATTTCTGTCATTGAAGGCACATGAGTATGATGCTTATATATCATATAGCAATTATAATTCATATATGTATGTGGAAAGGTCAGGGGTCACCTGCCCTATTACACAGGTTTTCTCTAGATACTCTTGACCCCTCGCATGCTTTCATTCGAGCCATCAGAAGTGATTTGTATATAACTTGTTTTGCAATTAATGTAAAATGAATAAAGTTTACAATAAACAAGTACCTGAACTTTATTGTATGGTATAATTATGTAGTAGGATTTGATTGGGTTGATCATTAGTGACCAGGTAGCTTAATTGGTAGAACATCCAGATGTGTTTAGAGGACTTGGATTCAAATCATGGTCTGGTCACTACATTTTCTACTATTGTTACAAACTTAGTGCCCAACTAAAATACCCACAATGGTATATTAAGGGTCTTGTATATGTCGTTGATAGCAAAGACTTTGAAAAAGGCTTTACAAATGTTAGGTGACATAATATATTTCACTATGACCTTGCTAAGAGGGCACTATCTTGTGGTAGGATAGTACCCTCGCCTTCAGTTCAGGCGATATTCTGTCCCTCGATCAACAATACATGAGGCAATGCATAACTACCAAACCAAGCCAAACTATATGCCTCAGTACTGTACACATCTAAAGGTGTTTACTCTCCTTACTGTTACAGACTTGTATGTGAATGATGGAGAAGAAGCTATCACTAAAGACGGCGGTGCTACAGCTGCCCCCGTGTAAAGTGTGTGATGGGAAGGCTTCCGGGATCCATTATGGTGTCAACTCATGTGAGGCGTGCAAGGTAAAGTGTACTATTATAAACTAACGGATCTTCATCTGCATCTATTTCATCTAGATAAATGTCTTCCTGGTATTTGAACTTGAAAAAATTCAAATCAGTGTTATATATATGTCGAAACATATGAGACATTTCATGTTTACTAAATAATATATATGTGTAGTATGCAAGTGCTGCTGTGGCCAAATGGTTTAAAAGGTGTCCCACCATTCTATCACTAGTCCTCCACCTACACCTGGATAATTAAGCAACATATATTTAACCTTTGACCTCAGTTGCACATGATCTTTTTCCTAAAATATGAAGCATTGAGATATCTCTAGAACAAATATACGTACCCGGCCTACTAAACCTTTCGGCCGGCGACACCATTTTCTGTCTAAATGTCATTTGAGCTACTATATTGCAGCTATGATATCTCACACTAATGTAGCAGGATAGGACTGGGTTGATCATCGGTTACCAGGTAACTCAGCGGTAGAGCATTCGGCTTTAGTGTTCGGAGTTCCCAGTTCGAATCCGGGTCTGGCTGCTACATTTTCTCCTTCCCTGTTACACTAATATGTAGGTCCACATTACTTGGTCCAACCAGTCAAACTATAATCGAAAACGGCCCAAAAAATGTCTATCATATCAATATCATTAAAAAAAGTTCAAAGTTATTTCACATTTACAGTTCTGATGAAGCAAAGGAAAGTATTTATTACAATACATCAAGGACGTAAACCATCTCCTTGCAATAGTCCCAACGGTAATGAGCGATCAATAGTGCTACGTACACCTGTTGCCGAGGATGATATTTCATATAGTGCCTCGGTAGCCGTGATCGCTAATGCGCTGGCAGGAATCGCCAGATGCATTCAAGTGTGAGCTGAAGACCGCTCGCTTCAGTAAGAGGTTCGACTCCTGCTCAAGGCGATGTCTGTTGGGTTTGTTGTCTCCATGGTGGCACACTGGTTTTCCTTTGTGGTTTTCCTCCAACATTAGACAACAACAAGTGTCAGTGCATTCTTGGGGGGCTGGGTGTATATGGTAATAGTTAAATCAATTGTTCTCTGTGTATGGTTGCATGTGCATGTTTGTATATAAATTGTAGTTAGTTTGTGTTGGTAGAGTTTGTTGTTGGATGCCATAGACACTAAACCCAGTTATCCCTTGTGGAGTGTATCTGACTTCATTGTACTGTCATATAGGCGGGTGCTCTGAAAAATATATGAAGGAATTTACGTTGATACATACATACATAGGCTTGTGGATATATATCTACGGGTTATTTATTAGATGTGTTACATTTTTGAACATGCAAAATATCTTCTAGCAAGGCCTTATAGATGCATATTGTACTGGAAATTAAGGTTTTAGAAAGTAGTTAGCAAGCACTTAATGTCTCACAGACATATTTCTAGTTTTAATCTCAATATCCTGTTTCTTCTCCAGGGTTTCTTCCGACGGTACCTTTCTCGGAAGGAGCCCTATAAATGTTCCAGGAAAAAGAAATGTGTAATAAAGGACAGTCCACGTGGAAACTGTTCAGCATGTCGTATGGAGAAATGTATAAAGCTAGGCATGTCAAAGGGAGGTATGTACAGCGTAGTGATTATATAGGTATGTCAAAGGAAGGTATGTATAGCATAGTGATAAACTATGAATGTTAAAGGGAGGTATGTACAGTGTAGTGATTGTAGGGAGGTATGTACAGCGTAGTGATTAACTAGGCATGTCAAAAGGAGGTATGTACAGGGTAGTGATTAACTAGGCATGTCAAAGGAAGGTATGTATAGCGTAGTGATTGTAGGGAGGTATGTACAGCGTAATGATTAACTAGGCATGTCAAAAGGAGGTATGTACAGGGTAGTGATTAACTAGGCATGTCAAAGGGAGGTGTGTACAGTGTAGTGATTAACTAGGCATGTCAAGGGGAGGTATGTACAGCGTAGTGATTAACTAGGCATGTCAAAGGGAGGTATGCACAGCCTAGTGATTAACTAGGCATGTCAAAGGGAGGTGTGTACAGCGTAGTGATTAACTAGGCATGTCAAAGGGAGGTATGTACAGCGTAGTGATTAACTAGGCATGTCAAAGGGAGGTATGTACAGTGTAGTGATTAACTAGGCATGTCAAAGGGAGGTATGTACAGTGTAGTGATTAACTAGGCATGTCAAAGGGAGGTATGTACAGTGTAGTGATTAACTAGGCATGTCAAAGGGAGGTATGTACAGTGTAGTGATTAACTAGGCATGTCAAAGGGAGGTATGTACAGTGTAGTGATTAACTAGGCATGTCAAAGGGAGGTATGTACAGTGTAGTGATTAACTAGGCATGTCAAAGGGAGGTATGTACAGTGTAGTGATTAACTAGGCATGTCAAAGGGAGGTATGTACAGTGTAGTGATTAACTAGGCATGTCAAAGGGAGGTATGTACAGTGTAGTGATTAACTAGGCATGTCAAAGGGAGGTATGTACAGTGTAGTGATTAACTAGGCATGTCAAAGGGAGGTATGTACAGTGTAGTGATTAACTAGGCATGTCAAAGGGAGGTATGTACAGTGTAGTGATTAACTAGGCATGTCAAAGGGAGGTATGTACAGTGTAGTGATTAACTAGGCATGTCAAAGGGAGGTATGTACAGTGTAGTGATTAACTAGGCATGTCAAAGGGAGGTATGTACAGTGTAGTGATTAACTAGGCATGTCAAAGGGAGGTATGTACAGTGTAGTGATTAACTAGGCATGTCAAAGGGAGGTATGTACAGCGTAGTGATTAACTAGGCATGTCAAAGGGAGGTATGTACAGTGTAGTGATTAACTAGGCATGTCAAAGGGAGGTATGTACAGTGTAGTGATTAACTAGGCATGTCAAAGGGAGGTATGTACAGCGTAGTGATTAACTAGGCATGTCAAAGGGAGGTATGTACAGTGTAGTGATTAACTAGGCATGTCAAAGGGAGGTATGTACAGTGTAGTGATTAACTAGGCATGTCAAAGGGAGGTATGTACAGTGTAGTGATTAACTAGGCATGTCAAAGGGAGGTATGTACAGTGTAGTGATTAACTAGGCATGTCAAAGGGAGGTATGTACAGTGTAGTGATTAACTAGGCATGTCAAAGGGAGGTATGTACAGTGTAGTGATTAACTAGGCATGTCAAAGGGAGGTATGTACAGTGTAGTGATTAACTAGGCATGTCAAAGGGAGGTATGTACAGTGTAGTGATTAACTAGGCATGTCAAAGGGAGGTATGTACAGTGTAGTGATTAACTAGGCATGTCAAAGGGAGGTATGTACAGTGTAGTGATTAACTAGGCATGTCAAAGGGAGGTATGTACAGCGTAGTGATTAACTAGGCATGTCAAAGGGAGGTATGTACAGTGTAGTGATTAACTAGGCATGTCAAAGGGAGGTATGTACAGTGTAGTGATTAACTAGGCATGTCAAAGGGAGGTATGTACAGTGTAGTGATTAACTAGGCATGTCAAAGGGAGGTATGTACAGTGTAGTGATTAACTAGGCATGTCAAAGGGAGGTATGTACAGTGTAGTGATTAACTAGGCATGTCAAAGGGAGGTATGTACAGTGTAGTGATTAACTAGGCATGTCAAAGGGAGGTATGTACAGTGTAGTGATTAACTAGGCATGTCAAAGGGAGGTATGTACAGTGTAGTGATTAACTAGGCATGTCAAAGGGAGGTATGTACAGTGTAGTGATTAACTAGGCATGTCAAAGGGAGGTATGTACAGTGTAGTGATTAACTAGGCATGTCAAAGGGAGGTATGTACAGTGTAGTGATTAACTAGGCATGTCAAAGGGAGGTATGTACAGTGTAGTGATTAACTAGGCATGTCAAAGGGAGGTATGTACAGTGTAGTGATTAACTAGGCATGTCAAAGGGAGGTATGTACAGTGTAGTGATTAACTAGGCATGTCAAAGGGAGGTATGTACAGTGTAGTGATTAACTAGGCATGTCAAAGGGAGGTATGTACAGTGTAGTGATTAACTAGGCATGTCAAAGGGAGGTATGTACAGTGTAGTGATTAACTAGGCATGTCAAAGGGAGGTATGTACAGTGTAGTGATTAACTAGGCATGTCAAAGGGAGGTATGTACAGTGTAGTGATTAACTAGGCATGTCAAAGGGAGGTATGTACAGTGTAGTGATTAACTAGGCATGTCAAAGGGAGGTATGTACAGCGTAGTGATTAACTAGGCATGTCAAAGGGAGGTATGTACAGTGTAGTGATTAACTAGGCATGTCAAAGGGAGGTATGTACAGTGTAGTGATTAACTAGGCATGTCAAAGGGAGGTATGTACAGTGTAGTGATTAACTAGGCATGTCAAAGGGAGGTATGTACAGTGTAGTGATTAACTAGGCATGTCAAAGGGAGGTATGTACAGTGTAGTGATTAACTAGGCATGTCAAAGGGAGGTATGTACAGTGTAGTGATTAACTAGGCATGTCAAAGGGAGGTATGTACAGTGTAGTGATTAACTAGGCATGTCAAAGGGAGGTATGTACAGTGTAGTGATTAACTAGGCATGTCAAAGGGAGGTATGTACAGCGTAGTGATTAACTAGGCATGTCAAAGGGAGGTATGTACAGTGTAGTGATTAACTAGGCATGTCAAAGGGAGGTATGTACAGGGTATTGATTAACTCATTCTTTGTGACATAACATTATTCCCCTCATATATATATACCATAAAAATAGACAACTATTAATTGTTTTGAAATAAAAAAAATATCAAAAAAGATCAAAGATTAAACATTTGGAAAGTGGTCAGATATGTGACATTGTCTCCATGAAAATAAAAATAATTTCCTGAATTTTTTATAAGAAAACTTAAGTATGTTAAATTAACCTAGACTTTTAGTTCTCATACATATACATGTACCTCACTTGTTTTCACATTTCATATTATAAATCAAATGCCCAATCAGTTTTTTATACTATTTATTTCAGGGTTTGAGTAACCTGGTCCTTTTATCCAACACTAATGTCTGTACCTGTGTCTTTGTTTCCATAAACAGCTGTTCGCCACGGCCGTTACACATTGACCGAGCGGACAAAAGCCATCATAGAAGTAAAAAAGCTCAAACAGAAAGGGAAGGACTCCGCAGAACCTCCCAAGGAAACCCCCAGAAACATTAGTATGACTCTACCTAAGCAGAGCTCAGACGCGGGTATTTCATCAGACAGCAGCTCAATCATTCTCGACAGTTTCGACAAATCTGTCATATCCAATACTCCGATCAATTCTCCATTTACGATTCATAGTCAGGAGGATCGTAATATGATGGAGTGCACTGACTCTCAGTTTGAGTTGACGAATGATAGTGGTCATTTCCAGGCTAACTCAGACAGTCAAAACATCAAAGGCATATTAGACGACTTGATTCCAAAGCTAATAAAATGTGCTGAGGATTTAGCACCTGTGTCCTCCAAACTAACAGACGAGGAAATTCACTCCTTACATGTTAGTGCTTTGGTAAGTGTTTATGGTACGGCTTTAGATTTAGTTTGATTTGTTTAATGTCCTGTGAATAGCTGGGTCATATAAGGACTTGTCAGGTTTATATATAGGTTGGGGAAAGCACCTATGGAAAAACCACTGACCAGCGGTCAGTATAATACGTGGCAACTGCCCACACAGAATTCAAACTTGGAACCCAGAGATAGAGATCTTGTGTATATGATATATTTGGAGATTTTAACCACTCTTCCACCTTATAACTAGTCACTTATGAAATATCTGCAGCAGAGCAGAGTGGTTGATGTGCTAGTATTGTAAGACTTGCTATTCACCTGGGTTTTATTAGGCCAGGCAAGGAATTTTTTTCTCCATGAGAGGGTGGACAAAAAAGTTAACAGATTTCTCAACTGAAAATGATAGAGTGCTGGTACTTCTTGTCACGTAAAAAAGTTCACCCAACTCCCTCCATGGCAAAACCTTGTTTTTGATCAAAATCCAAAATGACCGCCATTATTGCATTTTAATTTCTGGTAAGGTCTTAGTATTGAAAATAAGTAACATCGAAACGCATTTGAGGTATCTATTTTAATTAACTTGAGGATGCCAAATCGATTGGTGATACTTTTTAAATATCCCTCCATAGTAAAGCCTAGTTTTTTTTTAAAGAAAAATCCAAAATGGCCGCCAATATAGCAATATTAAGAATTCTGGTTAAGTCTTAGTATTGGAACTAAATGACATAGACAAATGCTTGAGGTGTCCATTACAACTAATTTAAGGATAATAAATCGATTGATGATATTTTTGAAATTGTTAATGTCGAAGAAAGCTTTATTTTATAAAGGATGCCATCTTAATTCGAGTTATAACCACAATATTATTTTGGTTTTTCACTGTGTCTTAAGGTATTTCTCATAATATCATTTATTATTCAACCTCTATCAAGACAAGCAAAATACATGGAAACTAGGTTTCTATAATTGGCTCATTTAATGAAACATTGATATCTGCTTTCGAATTAAATTTTTGAAATTTGTTTGCCTAGTATATAATCTGTTTGATGAAGTCATATCTGATGAAAACAACTACCTTTTAGGTAATCTGACCCAAAACTTGCATGAAATGATACTGACGTGGTCCCAATTAAATGTTGTTATTTTTCGGGTTGATCCGAAATCCAAGATGGCCACCAAAGCCGCCATCTTGAAAACACTTTTTGAACTTCTTCTCAAATTCTGAAAGTGCAATTTAGCTGAAACTTACATGAAATGATCCTGACATAGTGTTAATATTTATCGAGTCGAATATTTATCGAGTCGATCCGAAATCCAAGATGGCCACCACAGCAGCCATCTTGAATTGAGCTGAAACTTGCTTGAAATGATCCTGAAATGGTCCCAACCAAGTGTTGTTATTTTTCAGGTCAATTAGAAATCCAAAATGGCTGCCACTGTCACCATCTTTATAACACATTTTGAACTTCTTCTACTAGTGCAATTTAGCTGAAATTTGCATAAAATTATCCTGACATGGTCCTGACAAAGTGTTAATATTTTTCGGGTCCATCTGAAATCCAAGATGGCAACCACAGCCGCAATCTTGAAAACACATTTTGAACTTCTTTTTAAGTTATACCGGTGCTATTTGGCTGAAATTTGCATGAAATGATTCTGACATTGTCCCGACAAAGTTTAGTTCTACCAGTGCAATTTGGCTGAATTTTGCATGAAATTATCCTGACATGGTCCTGACAAAGTGTTGTTATTTTTCGTGATGATCCAAGATGGCTGTCATAGCTGCCATCTTGAAAACACATTTTGACTTCTTCTCAAGGTCTACCGGTGCTATTTGGCTGAAACTGGCATGAAATGATCTGGACATTGTCCTGACAAAGTGTTGTTACATCTCTGGTTGATTCCAAATCGAAGATGGCTACCTTGACACTATATCTAATTCATTTCCTATTCAATTATTGCTAAGGTAGTCAGATGACTGTTAAGGCCCTTGTTTTCGTTTTACTCATGAGCTATAGATAGTTTCACCACATGGGTGGCAATTATCAGAAATAGACTAAAGTCTTCATAAAATGTCAACATTACATATGTGTACATGTACTGTATAAACTATGTACATGTTCAGTAATTTAAGTATGATTTAATGGTCAAATTAAAAAGTACATCAAACTCCAGCCTTACATTGATAAAAATAATCAAGATGGGTTTTAAGGCCCTCTACCTTTCCGAAACAACTTTTGATTTTTAAAATGAAAAAGTAAAATGAGATTGACAATTTTGTAGAGTCGCAAAAGTTTTAAGCTTACATTAATAGCACACCTATTATTTTCTGAACAATTTAATTAAAATTAATTTATAATGTTAATTTCCATTATGTGGGTAGTTGGCTCTTACTACGCCAGAAGGCAAAACACCAAAATGAATCTTCTCTAAATCTGGCATTTGTTTGGTGTTGAAGCCTCATTTTGGACCATCAGTATAAATTGTCTACCTGGTAATGGTATTATTGTTTCAAAGAAACTTTTATATATATTTTTTTCGGAAAAGTAGTTGGCCTTTAACTCAAGTTTAATTCAAATGTTTCATCAAGATCAGTGAATTTTGCTCAAGTTATAACCGTTTCCACAAGGAAAAACTAATACACAAAGTCAAATAAGAAGTATTGCAAAGAGTGATGTCTGCGTCAAAAGCAGTCGAATACATAAAAAATTTTTTAACTTGTTTGAAATCTTTTTAATTTTAGGCTACATACAGATTTTTGTTAAGTTTGAGATTGTTAAAGGCCCACTACCTTTCCGGAGCAAAACACAAAGATTTCTTAAAAACATAAATAACATCAGAAAACTTATACGAATGGCCAAATTTGAGTTTACAACACCAAATATATGCAAGATATGATAACAGTGGAGGGTCGTTTCGCAATTTTAATGTCTGGTGCAGTGATGGTCAACTACCATGGAGTATTTAGGGCAACGGTGAGAAACAAAAGACAACCCTTGTTATGAAAATTAACATCTTATTTATTTTAATCAAATTGTTCAGAAGGTGATGATATGTGAAGTATTAACAATAAGTTAATAATTTTTTCGACCCTACAAAATTATCGATTTTCAAAATTAAAAAATGTTACGGAAAGGTAGTGGGCCTTTAACTAATTTTATCCTGTGAACAAAGTCCAATAATGGCATTTTTGTGAAGTGGATGTGAGATGTTACTGTAGCTGAGAATTACAAAGTTTCATTAAGCTCAATTAATATTTACTTCAGTTATCATGTCCACAAGGAAAAATTAACAATGACGGATAAAAGATTATCACATATATGTATATACATATTACAAAATTTAGGTCACTATGATCTAGGCCAAATGACCTTAAAATGGCATCAAACGGCTTTACAGTTGTTACGAAATGATAACTTATCCTGACAGTAGTTACATTTGACATCTCAATCATATTTTTGGTCCAACAAGTTCCAATAATATGCCTGTATATCAATATTTGATGTATAAAGTTGAGGCGGCCATTTTGGATTTGAACAGAAAACAAGGTTTGTCATGAAGGGATTGGGGTGGCCACTTTAATGGAGTTTTATGTACCTTAACTGAATCCAAAACAGTTGATAAACCTTTGTAAACATTTTTGTTCAACCTAAGTTGCTCATGCCTGGCCTATTTCTGTAGCTGAGTGGTAAGGTGTCAAACTTTCTACCACTAGCCTTTCAAATCTATATCTTTTTCATCAATGTCCTTCAACCTTAACTACGAAACAATTGGCAAGATCATAAATCACTTTAAATAAGTTTAGAATACAGTTTTTATGGCTTATCCAGTAATAAGCCCACCTCTCAAAGTCCTGATATCGCCATATTGAGGAAATTTTTAAATGGCTTAATGCTATTTATATATGGTAAACATTTGGTTAGTTCGAACAAAATCAAAGAAATGTTGATGGACCATTTGAAATATCAAAAATTCAGCTTGTTGCTTTTCCTAAAAAAAATTGTGTTCAAACTATTAGATACATTATGTAATTAAACATTTAAACTAACATTAGTTTTTTAACCCAGCCTTAAGAAACATCTATGAAAATGTAAACTTTAATAATACTTTTGTTTTAGAATAAGTTTCGCATGAAGCAGGAATTATTTGGTCCGATGGAGCCAGTCTCCAGAGAGGAGTACAATAATCTCTACGAGTCTACTGGTCTAGATGTAGATGGACGACAGATTCGTATACAGAGGCGTCGGAGTTTCTTGGAGGGAACCATAAAGAATTATGTCCAATTTTCACGAGCTATTCCAGACTTTCGTGACCTTCCTGTACCGGACCAATCCTCCCTTCTTAAAAGTAAATGAACAGATGACATATTCTGTTAAACTGATCCTCTTTATTACTCTATTTCATAGAGAATCTAACAACATATCATCCCAGAATACATATAACATTTAGCTATGTTGCTACACTTGGATCAAGATAGCTACATCCTCGAAAATGATTCTGATGTCTCTTGCAAATTATTTTGTCAACGTCAAGGAATTTGAAGGTAGACATTTCATTGGTCAGTCTGAAAGGTCACTAGAACGTGACCCCTAGAAGGATGAATAAAACGGAGTGATAATAATGTATTTCAATCAGATTGGTTTAGACGTGGTTAAATGGTGTCATTGTTGATGTCTAAACTCCAGACATTGGTTTAGACATGGTTAAATGGTGTAATTGTTGATGTCTATACTCCAGACATTGGTTTAGACATGGTCAAATGGTGTCATTGTTGATGTCTATACTAGTTTAGACATGGTCAAATGGTGTAATTGTTGATGTCTATACTCCAGACATTGGTTTAGACATGGTCAAATGGTGTAATTGTTGATGTCTATACTCCAGACATTGGTTTAGACATGGTCAAATGGTGTCATTGTTGATGTCTATACTCCAGACATTGGTTTAGACATGGTCAAATGGTGTCATTGTTGATGTCTATACTCCAGACATTGGTTTAGACATGGTCAAATGGTGTCATTGTTGATGTCTATACTCCAGACATTGGTTTAGACATGGTCAAATGGTGTCATTGTTGATGTCTATACTCCAGACATTGGTTTAGACATGGTCAAATGGTGTCATTGTTGATGTCTATACTCCAGACATTGGTTTAGACATGGTCAAATGGTGTCATTGTTGATGTCTATACTCCAGACATTGGTTTAGACATGGTCAAATGGTGTCATTGTTGATGTCTATACTCCAGACATTGGTTTAGACATGGTCAAATGGCGTCATTGTTGATGTCTATACTCCAGACATTGGTTTAGACATGGTCAAATGGTGTCATTGTTGATGTCTATACTCCAGACATTGGTTTAGACATGGTCAAATGGTGTCATTGTTGATGTCTATACTCCAGACATTGGTTTAGACATGGTCAAATGGTGTCATTGTTGATGTCTATACTCCAGACATTGGTTTAGACATGGTCAAATGGTGTCATTGTTGATGTCTATACTCCAGACATTGGTTTAGACATGGTCAAATGGTGTCATTGTTGATGTCTATACTCCAGACATTGGTTTAGACATGGTCAAATGGTGTCATTGTTGATGTCTATACTCCAGACATTGGTTTAGACATGGTCAAATGGTGTCATTGTTGATGTCTATACTCCAGACATTGGTTTAGACATGGTCAAATGGTGTCATTGTTGATGTCTATACTCCAGACATTGGTTTAGACATGGTCAAATGGTGTCATTGTTGATGTCTATACTCCAGACATTGGTTTAGACATGGTCAAATGGTGTCATTGTTGATGTCTATACTCCAGACATTGGTTTAGACATGGTCAAATGGTGTCATTGTTGATGTCTATACTCCAGACATTGGTTTAGACATGGTCAAATGGTGTCATTGTTGATGTCTATACTCCAGACATTGGTTTAGACATGGTCAAATGGTGTCATTGTTGATGTCTATACTCCAGACATTGGTTTAGACATGGTCAAATGGTGTAATTGTTGAGGTCTATACTCCAGACATTGGTTTAGACATGGTCAAATGGTGTCATTGTTGATGTCTATACTCCAGACATTGGTTTAGACATGGTCAAATGGTGTAATTGTTGATGTCTATAATCAAGACATTGGTTTAGACATGGTCAAATGGTGTAATTGTTGATGTCTATACTCAAGACATTGGTTTAGACATGGTCAAATGGTGTCATTGTTGATGTCTATACTCCAGACATTGGTTTAGACATGGTCAAATGGAGTCATTGTTGATGTCTATAATCAAGACATTGGTTTAGACATGGTCAAATGGTGTCATTGTTGGTGTCTATACTCCAGACATTGGTTTAGACATAGTCAAATGGTGTCATTGTTGATGTCTTTACTCCAGACATTGGTTTAGATATAGTCAAATGGTGTCATTGTTGATGTCTATACTCCAGACATTGGTTTAGACATGGTCAAATGGTGTATTGTTGATGTCTATACTCCAGACATTGGTTTAGACATAGTCAAATGGTGTAATTGTTGATGTCTATACTCCAGACATTGGTTTAGACATGGTCAAATGGTGTCATTGTTGATGTCTATACTCCAGACATTGGTTTAGACGTGGTCAAATGGTTTCATTGTTGATGCATATATTTCATACGTACTATCAATTTAAAAGAGTTCATACAGAATATAAATGGAATAATATCAGTGATAGAATAAAGAAGACGTTTCTAATGAATTACAAACATTATGGTACTTCTTTCCAAAACTATTTAAAATTATTGTGTTGCCATGGTTTCTGAGGAAGGGGGTGAAGGTTGTTAGCCATTGGTCAAACATACATTCCAAGATTTTGCTGTATTCTTATAATTGCTATATGTTTTATAAAATCTGTTCTGTTTTAGCCGCTCGATTTGAGTTTTTCATGCTGCTGGTGTACCGTGCTGTGAACCCTGACCTCCAGATGGCTTTGGGTATGGGTGGAGAGGCCCATCACATTAACGAAGCCAGTATCTACTTCCCCAAGGCAATCATGCTGTCTTGGTTTGAGTTCTCACGTGTAATCCGAGGACTCAATCTCACTGAAAAAGAAAGAGTATTAGTACTCGCTATTGCTCTGGTATTTAGAGGTAATTAAACTTATCTGAGTATTCAAGTTTATGTGTGCTTTTAAATATACATTTGTATAGTAAATAGGCTGATAGGCTCTACAATTATATATTTAATTAAAATGAATGTTTATAGAAGTTCAACGAGCCTAAATGGAGGATGTTTATTTGGCTTTGTATAAACACGAATTGAGCCTGAGGTTTCATTTGTTTCAGATCGTTGTAAATTAGAAGATCCTGAAAGAGTGGAAAGGATACAACTGAATCTGATTTCCTATCTGCGCCATGTGTTGAAGGAACGATATGGCAAACAAGAAGTCTTTATGTTTTCTAAGATTATGAACATGTTCATGGCGTTCCGGGAGCTGACGGAGAGTTATATGAAACAATACAAAGAACTCTGTAAAGACAAATTCCTTTCCAAACAGTGTCCAGAAATGTTAGAATTCTTGTTTGAGGACGATTAAGGGTCCTTTACACCAGCTCATTTCTCCGTTGGTAAATATGTGATTCCACTTGAAACAAAACAAAATTGATTTCTTTTATAAAATTTTTAATTAGTTATTCATAATACATATAACATTTCCCCCAGAGGAATTCAGCTATACGTTACACATGTGTCTACATGAAGTAATCAATGTTACCTGTTCGGTTATGACCTCACACCTACCGTATTTGACTCATTAAGTACCGAGGACGATTGGAGCTACTCGTGATCCTTCAGCACCAAGCTATTTTTCATTTTCATGATTGTCTCCGTCCTGAAAGAGCAGTACATCTGGTTCTTGTATAGTTTAAACATGTGGACTTTCTTGAAAAAAATACAATAAAAAAATTCCATTACCTTGTAATAGAGGCATGTTTAGATGTACATGGAGATCTTATTTCTCAGACGCACATACGCTATTAAACTTCTACTGTAACTCAAGTTTTCACTAGGGTTAGTAGTGTCTTGTTTCCTGACATCTTCAGGTGTCACAAAGAAAGATGGGAAGGGACACTGATAGGGATAGGAATCAAATAAGTACATCTAATACCCTAAGATCTCGATAATAAGAAAGTAATCCTAGATTTTCTTGCAGTCAAATGTATCTTGAAAATACATTGGTTTTAATATACGCGGTACTTGAAAATAAACTTTAGATTCCATGCAATGACATGGCAAATAGCTATAGGCTGAACCGAATGAAAGGGGTAAATAAACTGTATGTCTAGAAATTACTTGAATAACATCGATTGTTATTTATTGATCATTTATTTAACCAATAAGACGGTATCGTAAATAAGCCATACACTGCTTATGGGATAATTATCCGACATGGTCCCGACCAAGTGTTGTTATTTTTTATGGATCAATCCGAAATCCAAAATGCCCGCCGTCATCTTGAAAACACATTTTGAACTTCTAAAGTTATACCGGTGCAATTTGGCTAAAACTTGCCTGAAATGATCCTGATATGATCTTGACAAAGTTTTCTTACATCTCAGGTCGATCCCAAATCGAATATGGCTACCATGACACCATATCTAATTATTTTCCTATATGATTCTTGCCAAGGAAGTCAGATGACTGTTAAGGCCCATACTTAACATGGGACGACTGATACATAGAACCATTTATTTATCCCAAAGCTAAATATTTTTCCTTTTTGAAAAATGATTTAACATAGCTTTGTGTGAAATCATTCAGTATAAAGCATTTCGTTTAACTTATCATTTCAAGATGTACTTGGACTGGCTTTAAATTATCATGACAATTATATGAGCTACATAATATAATGCATGTGACAATCTTGTTAGTCTATGAGCCAGACATCTGTAGAGTTTGCAATCATTCATTGTGATGTTTGTATTGATTTCTGCGTTGTTTGTAACACACAGTTTTGTTTTGTCTATCAATCGTCTTATATAGTACCTCTAACACAAAGTATGATTTCCATTTCTGTAGGAGAAATCATCCGCAATATAAAAATCTGTATAAACCATATTGAATAAGACACCATATTATCTTTGTAGAGTAACATCTGTTTTATGTGTGTATGGCTGTAAATCAAGTTGCATTCATTAGATCTTTGTGTTTGTATCCTGTAATTTTTGGTCCTACTTAATTGTAACCTGTAACTTCAGAAATCACTTTTGTTAGCCTCTGTTTGATTGGTCATCATTTTTGTTTGTAACATGTAATTTCATTAGTCACCTACACTTCAAACATTCCTCCATATTTGTACCCTGTAATTCAGTCATCGTTACAATGTATTGTATTTATCACATCATGTTCCATTGATCATCCTTCTGTTTGCCACTGTCTTGTGACGACAGTTGTGACCACGGGAGTTAAAGCTAACTTGTTATTGAAAAGATATTTAGATATAATTGAAATGTATTTTTTAAAACTAGCTTTAAACATCTGAAGTTATGTCACTTTATAAAGTTAGTTATAGTGCTGCAACGATATGCTTCCCCCACGGTACAATACGTATCACAATACTTCTCTCATGATACGACACGTAGCACAATATTTATTAGATAATTAATCATTCAAAAAGGTTTTTTTTGGCTCTTTCACTGTCCCTTCTTTTTCAATAATACGGAATCTAAAATGCTTCCATATGTGTGAATTTAAAGTTGCTTTAGGTTCTTTTAGTTCTATAGTGTCTCCAGGTATTGATACTCATAACCGCCGACAAATTCCGGATTCGCCTGATCTGGAAATTGGTGGGAGGTACCGTGATATAAGAAAAAAATACTATGAACCGCACCGTGTAGTACATACCGTTTTATCATTGCAACACTGTTTACTTATATTCTTATAATACTGATTAAATATAAGGTTCAGTTTGATTTGATTACTTAAAATCTCGTTAACAGTCAGGGTCATTTAAGGATGTGCCAGGTATAGGAAAAGGAGGAAAGCCCGGGTACCTGACGAAAGTTACTGACCAACGGTCAGTACCAGGCAACTGTGAGTTTCAATTTTGTTACCCAAGATGGAAAGCTTGTGATAACATATGCCGGGACATCTTAAGCACTCCGACAGCATGGCCCCAATCTATCCTAACATGTTGTACCTGTCCATGGTAGTTTAACAGAGCAGATGATTTGATATTTAACATAATTACTGCCTCTGCCAGGATTCGAACCGAGGACCTCTGGATTACTATAGTCTGACACTTAACCAATCGAGCTAAAGAGAAGTAGTGCCTTATAGAAACTCTATTACTGATACCAAGTTTTGTGATATTATGTGGAGTGCCCGGCTGGTGATAGTGTTCATCTCTGTCTATCTGTCCGTCCCCAAGTTTATCAGTGGTGTCATATGGCTCATCATGGATAATCACCAATGTTGAAATCTTGAGAAAGGTAAAAAATGGTGACCTGGGAGACAGTTCAAAAGGTCATGATCACTGTTACTATTTTTAGTTAAGACTTTATATAGTACACTTTATTTGTTTGTTTGGTTTTTATAGTGTTAAAATTCTGTTATAATTACATTGCTGTGATTTGAAATAAATTATATTGGACAGTTCAGATAGAATTATTATAATACATTGTTATATATATTATGCTTTAGTTTGTTGTTTTGTGGAATATTGATGTAAAAGAGTAAGCACAATATAAAATAATTAAATGGTTTAATTGGCAAAATTTTTCTTAATATGAAAGTCTAATCTTAAAGTTTATTTGAATCTGAGAAGGCTGGTTATATATTTTATGTATAGTTGGTAAGGGGTTAAGGATAACAAGAGTTCCCAGAGTGATTTTGGCGCCAACCAAAGAATGATCTATGTATGACAATTGAAAGAAGGATCTTTTCTCTGCTTTCCAAACTCCAACTATTAAAATCCATGTTGGCAGTCCTTCTGCCATTTTGTTGACCAATCACTCCGAAAATATATTATGCAAATCTAGGACCTATATGGACATATACATATGAAACTGGAGAAAATTCAAGATAGTGGCTGCTCGGCCATACTGTTGACCGATTAGTCCTTAAATGCAATATGCACAACTAGGGTCCTAGGGAAACCTACATATAAAATTTCAAATAGATCCCTTAAGTACTTTCTGAGAAATTATTCTGCCCTTAGCTCTTGCAGATAGCATAACCACACACAAGGTTGTCTTTTTCTTACACTTTAATCTTTTCATTGTCATCAAAAGTTGAGGTGAAACCACGTGGTAAAAAGCTACAAAAAAAAAGGAGAAAAGGTATACGATAATGCTATATAAACAAATCTAACATCAGATAAAGCAAAGGCTAATGACTAGGTATCATCACAAAAAAAAACATCATCAACATCGTTATCATCTTACTTACACTGTGAGCTCATTTACATATTGAAAGAGAACATGAAATATTCGTTTGATTCGTTTCTGTTTCGTTTCGTACAATAACAGGAAGTTCTGTCCTCAGGGGAGGTAACTCAGTTCAACTCAACCATACACAGGAACGATAACTCTATATGGCACAAGCCAAAATGACTAAACCATAACGAGAAAAAAAGCTACTATCCATAAAACAAGAAAATAACCCTGACTACTTGTCAGCACACTCCCCGTCTGGTATTGACACTATTCCACATAAGGATTCATGAAAGTTCAACATTACTCTAATAGTAACACCATTTCATTGATTGGTCGAAGATATGTTGCAGTTTTTCCTTCCTTGTAGATCCGTACACTGGCCTTCCTAACCAGATTATCATCACTTTTGAAAACTTCTACTACGACACCTAAAGGCCAGTGTTGTCTTTTGGTGTTCTTATCCTTCAGAATAACAACATCGTTGATCTTGAGGTTAGGTCGATTAAAGAACCATTTGCGACGAGATTGCAAGCACTGCAAATAGTCTACTTTCCAATGTCTCCAGAATATGTCGGCAAGCACCTGAACATGTTTCCATTGAGCTCGGTACATGTCCTTGATGTCCAAAGAATCTGATATTACGGGCAAGATATCGTCCTTTCCGGTTAGATGAATAGATGGACTAAGTACCAATGGAGCATTAGGGTCAGACGAAACCTGAGCAATAGGACGCGAGTTCATAATTGCACACACTTCAGTCATAAATGTGGTTAATGTTTCGTGCGTAAGAGATTTCATTTTCTCGTTAATGAGAATTCCGTCCAGGATACGCCTCGCAATGCCAATCATGCGCTCCCACACCCCTCCCATTTGGGAGGAATGGGGCGCATTAAACAGCCACTGGATCCTTGATTCGTGCAGGAATTTTCTTATCTGCCCGTCTTCTACGTTGACAGCGTTGATCTTCATGTCGTCAACCGCACCGACGAAAATTGTTCCTCTGTCAGATCTGAAAAGTTTAACGGGACCCCTTATGGACATAAAACGTCGGAGCGCGTTGATGAAACTAGAACTGCTCATATCTTGAACCACCTCGATGTGCACGGCTCTGGTGGTTAAGCATGTAAACATAATTGCCCATCTCTTGCTTTCAGCCGAACTAGATCTGGTTTTGCGTGTCACAACGTTCCACGGGCCAAACATGTCGACCCCAACAGATGTAAACGGTGGGCCTGGGGTAAGTCTATCTAACGGAAGATCAGCCATTCTTTGATGTTCAACATTCCTACGGAGTCTACGACAATTACGACACTTGTGAATGAGTGACGAGATGCTGCGTTTAGCGCTAATGACCCAATAACCTGCACTACGTAAGGCTCCTTCGGTTAAGTGCCTGCCTTGATGCTG
>SAYR01054251.1:282993-293999 GCA_004382745.1 Argopecten irradians irradians | reverse complement strand
AACAAACTAAAGCAAAATATATATAACAATGTATTACAATAATTCTATCTGTTGTCCAATAGAATTTATTTAAAATCACAACAATGCAATTATAACTGAATTTTAACACTATAAACAAGAGGCCATTAGGGCCTGTATCGCTCACCTGGTTTTTTGGTGTTTTTGAGTAATTCTGTAATTTAGTAAATAATGATTCAAAATCACAAAGAGAACTTGACCCCATGATATGTTTAATTTTGAATCCCAACCATATAATGATGCTATAGATACCATACAGATATGCTATCGAATACATAGTTTCAGAGAAGAACTAATTTATATGAAAATAGTAGCCTTATTAACCTTTTTGGCCCTGCGTCTAAGACCCCAGCGGGTCGGCCCTTTCATGCTTAGTTGCAGAGAAGTTGTTAATTGACCCCTTTTGACCCCACTCCTCTGCCCCCGGGGGTCAGCCCCATCATTTGCACGGTTTTTAGGACCCCACCCTATAAGGATGCTACCATTGCATTATGAGTGCTATCCCATGCTTAGTTTCAGAGAATAAGTCGTTTATACGGAAATAGCCAAATTGACCCCTTTTGACCCCGCCCCTCAGGCCCCCGGGGGTCAGGCCCATCATTTGTACAATTTTGAATCCCCGCCCTATAAGAATGCTACCATTGCATTACGAGTGCTATCCCATGCTTTGTTTCAGAGAAGAAGTCGTTTATACGGAAATAGCCAAATTGACCCCTTTTGGCCCCGCCCCTCAGGCCCCTGGGGGTCAGTCCCATCATTTGTACAATTTTTAATTAGTTACCCATAAAGATGCTACCAGTCAAATTTTGTTAAAATTCCGACCAGTGGCTATGGAGAAGAAGTCGATTGTTGATGGACGGACGGACGCCGGACGCCACGGTATGGCATAAGCACACATTGGTCATTCGGACCAGGTGAGCTAAAAAACCAAACAAACAATTATGTGTACTGTATAAAGTCTTTCTAAAAATAGTAACAGTGATCATGACCTTTCAAACTGTCTCCCAGGCCATCGACTTTTACCCTCCTCAAGATTTAAACATTGATGATAACCGATGATGAGCCATATGACAACACTGATAAACTTGATGTGGACGGACAGACAGACTGGATGAACACTATCACCAAAAGGGGTCAATTTGGCTATTTCCGTATAAACGACTTCTTCTCTGAAACAAAGCATGGGATAGCACTCGTAATGCAATGGTAGCATTCTTATAGGGCGGGGATTCAAAATTGTACAAATGATGGGCCTGACCCCCGGGGGCCTGAGGGGCGGGGTCAAAAGGGGTCAATTTGGCTATTTCCGTATAAACGACTTATTCTCTGAAACTAAGCATGGGATAGCACTCATAATGCAATGGTAGCATCCTTATAGGGTGGGGTCCTAAAAACCGTGCAAATGATGGGGCTGACCCCCGGGGGCAGAGGAGTGGGGTCAAAAGGGGTCAATTAACAACTTCTCTGCAACTAAGCATGAAAGGGCCGACCCGCTGGGGTCTTAGACGCAGGGCCAAAAAGGTTAATAAGGCTACTATTTTCATATAAATTAGTTCTTCTCTGAAACTATGTATTCGATAGCATATCTGTATGGTATCTATAGCATCATTATATGGTTGGGATTCAAAATTAAACATATCATGGGGTCAAGTTCTCTTTGTGATTTTGAATCATTATTTACTAAATTACAGAATTACTCAAAAACACCAAAAAACCAGGTGAGCGATACAGGCCCTAATGGCCTCTTGTTTATAGTGTTAAAATTCAGTTATAATTGCATTGTTGTGATTTTAAATAAATTCTATTGGACAACAGATAGAATTATTGTAATACATTGTTATATATATTTTGCTTTAGTTTGTTTTATGGTGGAATATAGATGTAAAAGAGTAAGCACAATGTAATATTTATAATAAAATGGTTTAATTGGCAAAATTGTTCTTAATATGAAAGTCTAATCTTTAAGTTTATTTTAATCTGAGAAAGCTGATTATATATTTTATTTATAGTTGGTAAGGGGTTAAGGATAACAAGAGAGATCCCAGGGTGATCTTGGCGCCCACCAAAGAATGATCTATGTATGACAATTGAAAGAAGGATATATTCTCTGCTTTCAAACTTCAACTATCAAAATCCATGTTGGCAGTTCTTCTGCCATTTTGTTGACCAGTCACTCCGAAAATATATTATGCAAATCTAGGACCTATATGGACCATATACATATGAAATTGGAGAAAATTCAAGATAGTGGCTGCTCGGCCATACTGTTGACCGATTAGTCCTTAAATGCAATATGCACAACTAGGGTCCTAGGGAAACCTACATATAAAATTTGAAATAGATCCCTTATGTACTTTCTGAGAAATAGCTGTAACAACCTTCAACCACCGAATTCCAAGATGAAATAAACCGTATATTAGAAGACGAATGACAATTAACAACATATCACAGGTTCATTTGAAAAGGAGGGAGAATAATAATAGAAATAATAAAACTGGATGTTGATGAAATGAACAAAGAAATACAAGAGATATCACAGTGTCTCAGCATCACAAGTAGCCTGATCAATCATGGCGAGAGCTCAGCCTCAGTGTTGGTCGTAATACTTTCTGAGAAATAGCGGTAACAGACTTTAACTATCAAAATCCAACATGGCTGCCTGGCGCCCATCTTGTTGGCTGATTGCTCCCAAAATGCAATATGCACAACTAGGGCTCTAGGGGAACATATACATATATATGAAATTTGAGTACTTTCTGAGAAATACCCAACTAGCTGTAACAAACTTTAACTATCAAAATTCAAGATGGCGGTCAGTCGGCGATCTTGTTGACCGATTTGTCCCAAAATGCAATATGCACAACTATGGTCATAGGGGAACCTACATATTGAATTTGTGACAGATCCCTTCATTACTTTATGAGAAATAGCTGCCTCGTTACATATGAAATTTCAAAAAGATCCTGTAGTGCTTTCTGAGCAATAATGGTCACAAGAAATGTTTGCGGACTGACGGACGACGGACGAAAGGCGATTTGAATAGCCTACCATTATGATACCTTTGTTTGTATGTAGACCACTCTATGTAATGTAAACTTGTATGTTAATGTTTCTTGATAATTTAAGTTTTATTAACAAGTTCATTGTCGTATTTAGAGCACCTGGTACAAATTAAATTTCAATATCGTCCTAATTAATTTACTATTTCAGATGTTAGAATTGTCTTCACACTTGTGAATACGTGAAGTTGTTGTAAAACCTCGTGCGATACCACACTTGAAGTATATTCACCAGGAAATGTGGCTCTTGGGAAGTACAAGCACATAAATATTCATCAGTCAAACAAAGTCATAGTCAAAATGTCAAAACATTAGAATCTCTACTGGATTATCTCATTATATTACAAGATATTTAGAGTTGATCTTATAATAGGGAAATTGATTACTTGATCAATTTCTATAAATAACTTTTAAATTGTTATTGTATTCATATAGGATAAATACACTGTACAAGTGTCCACTATCCTTTTGTGTTTCTATTACAAGAATTAAGGTAGCCATTCTTGTGACAGTAAAATTGATTACTTGATCAATTTCTGTAAATAGTTGTGTTTTGTTGCAAACACAGTAGTTTATTAGCCTTATGTATTTTAGCTTTTCGTCCGTGGTCCGTGGTCCATCCTTCCGTCCGTTAACATTTCTTGTTACCGATAGCGGTACCGAGGGCGGAAGAGATCTTTCTCAAATTTCCTATGTACGTTCCCCTAGGACCCTAGCTGCAATATTGTAGCTCAAAAGACTTTTAGACAGAAAATGATGTCGTCTTTAGAGCTACAATTGGTGCCTATTACTGCTAATGGAGCAGGTATAGTAGGCCGGGTACGTATATTCGTTCTATTTCTCAGAAAGTACTAAAAGGATATTTCTCAAATTTCACATGTATGTTTCCCTAGCGCCCTTGTTGTGCATATTGCATTTTGGGACTGATTGGTCAACAAGATGGCTGCTAGGCAGCTATCTTGTATTTTGATAGTTAAAGTTTGTTACCGGTATTTTTTCTGAAAGTACTGAAGGGTTCTCTATCAGATTTCCAGGCCGCTATCTTGGATTTTGACAATTGAAGTTTGTTATATCGCCTTTTTGTCAGAAAATACTGAAGGGTTTTGTCTCATATTTCATGTGCATATTCCCCTAGGATCCAAGTTGTGCGTATCACAGGGACCTGGCACACAAAATTTTTAACCAACAGTATACATATCTATATGATATAGTATCAAGGGTATGAAGTCGGCGGTCGAGAAAAACGGACCTTTTTTCTTTTGTGATTTTGGCTTGGTATTTGAGGTTACCCATTAGAGGCGAGACGACATTTCGACCGGACAGGGAAATGTCTACTTAGCATATTTTCGTAAATTTCCCGATTCATCAAGCTATAACTTCGTCAATACTTGGCCAATTTGGATCATCAAGCACTCACTGGAAAGATAAATTATTTCTCTTTAAGATGCGGCAATGGTGTATAGAGCCCATTTATTAAAATAATCATGGTTTTGGAAAAATAGGTATGATTTTCTTCGACCGTCGAGTTCATCCCTTGATACTATATATATTTTTGCCCTGCTCATTTCTTATACAGCTCTACTAACTACTTGGACTACATCCTCTTCCCTGCAGCATAGCTTCTGTTCACACAAAAAAGATCAATGCAACAAGGGTAATGGCGTTCATGGCTCACCCCAGCCGGGGTGGCCGGATTTATTAATAATAAAGTTGATTAAAATCTTACTTTTTTATCAAAATATAAGTTTTTTGTGTGAAGGTGCGGCTAAAATACCGCCCACTTAGGTAAATATAAACACATCCTTTGACTAGAACAACTTACATAAAATCTATTAAGAATGCATCAATATTGAATGTAACATCATGAAAATAATAACTATCGGTGTCCATAATACATAAAAATTAAAGTGAACCAAAAACTAAATGGAGCTGATAAGAAAAGAAAGGGCTTGTGGAGGGAGGGTTTTTGTTAAAATGAGAAGAATTGAGCCATTACTCTGGAGCGTTTTTGGCTGTGATGATTTTAAAGATGGCGTCTCTATAAGGGTTAGCTGTGGGCCGCTGTGGGGCCTACCCAAAGGAAAGTGCCCACGGGGTCACCAGTCAGCTAAAATTTCGAAATCGACAAACGGACGGACCGAAACTCGGATTAATGATTAACTAATCAAATAATATTATAAAGAGGGGCGAATAATTGTGCAAAAATTGTCTATAAATATAGACGTTTATTTTTGCCCTGCTCATTCTTATACAGCCTCTAAACTACTACTTGGAACTACATCCTCTTCCCTGCAGCATAGCTCTGTTCACACAAAAATGATCAAATGCAACAAGGTAATGGCGTCATGGCTCCCCCAGCCGGGTGGCCGGATTTATTAATAATAAAGTTGATTAAAATCTTACTTTTTTATCAAAATATAAGTTTTTTTGTGTGAAGGTGCGGCTAAAATACCGCCACAAGAGAACCTGCCTTAACGAAGAAATTAAGGCAGGTTATGCCGCCACCCTTGCAGACGTAGATCATTCTTTGGTGGGCGCCAAGATCCCTCTGGGCATCTCTTTATTATACAAGATAACTTCTATGTTCTGGCCACGCCCTCTAATTACAGTAATTATAGTGATAGTGAATTTTATGTGTAAACTTGTATTGAGGCGTTGAGCTATGCTTTCCAATAATTGGCTAATCAGATTGATCTGTGATCACAACCTAATAGACTTGAGTGAGTAACCCTGCATTAGAGACGAGGATGAAATTCGTTTCAATATGGTGTAGCTTGGCCATCTATAATACTCATAACATTGACGCGGTTTTTTTTTTTTTTTTTTTTCGCATTCGAGATAACGATATTTGACTGTGTGAACAAACACTTGAAGCGTTGAACATTTATATACTTTATATACATGTCGCTTTATTCCGCCTCATTAAAGCGAAAAGCATTTGGTAACAAGTCGTCTTTCTTGGAGCGCAAAAACGTAATAGAACGCATATACCGTGTATATATAATTGTCACTCCTTGTCAAATTATGTTCATTTCATATGTTATATATAACTACAGTTATGGTAGAAGATGATATTTTTGCCCTCTATACCTTTTTATATAGTAATGTTACAAAACTCGACACAGTCACATAGCTCCTCTAATTTTATTATGATAAATCCAAATCAGGTTATAAATCCATTTCAGTGTTCTTTAATATTATGTTGTGAGGACAATGACGAGTTTGGGCTCCAAGGTGTTGGGTTTCACCTCTCGGGAGTTCTGGCCCGATTTCTCGAAACAAACTTAAGTCCCAAAATGACGTAAGTCTAAAGTTTTCATATTGCTACATAAGGAGAAAAACTTAAGTCTGCACTTTGTTTCGAGAAATCGCCTGTTAGGGTCACGTTGGAAAAAATATATCGTCATAACGACTTAGTATGTCGTAATAACGACATGGTAATCTCGTAATAACGACTTAACTATGTTGTTATGCTAATATTTCTCATAAAGTGCTCTGGGGATCGTCTCAATTTCATGTGCAGGTCCCCCTATGGGTCTAGTTTTGCATGTTGCATTTTCAGACCGATCGGTGAACAAGATGGCCGACAGGCGCCATCTTGGATTTTTGGTATTTGAAAGTTGTTCAGCTATTTCTCAGCAAGGACTGAAGCAATCTGTCTCAAATTGTATATGTAAGATTTCCTAGGACCCTAGTTGTGCATATTATATTTTAGGTTTAATCGGTGAACAAGTTGGCCGACAGACAACCATCTTTGATTTCGATCATTGAAGTTTGTTTCCGCTATTTCTCAGAAATACTGAAGCGATCGGTCTCAAATTTTATATGTATGATGTAGTAAAAGTTTGAGAAGCAGAGAATAGATCCCTCTTTCCATGGTCAAACATAATCAATCTTTGTGGGCGGCAAAGATTCCCCCTGGGATCTCTTGTTGATAAGGTGTTTTGATTTTTATATCGTACGTCACCATGATCAATACTCTTGGTACAAGTATAGAGAAAACGGGAGAGGAACTGTTGGTCCTCAGAGCCGAAATTTTTAACTTGTTGGCGATTGTTGAGCACAGGTAATCGTCTATTTCTAACTCACCAAAAATCGCGGAAACGCACCTGCAGCTCGTACCCTATCCAGTCATTGTCACTGTTGGCGAATTCGATAAGGTTGTTTCGGAGAACAAGAGTTCATGTCAGTTTGAGACCACTAAGGCTGACCTATGCTTTAAAGGTTCTCGGGAGGAGGTCCCCTGTAGTAAACAGGTCCCATAGGACCTGCTGTCTTATGATGGTTTCCTTGGAATAGGAAGTCCTTTGGTTTAAAGGGAACCCAATCTTGTGGTCATTATGTGCATGGAATCCCAGACTTGAGTCCTTGTAGTGAAGAAGTTCTGCGGCGGGATTTCTTTTATGAGAGGGCTTTTCATAGTAGTTTTTTGTGAGGGGACACAGAGTGACTGCGAGGACTTTGATTGCGAGAATGAGGGGGAGAGGTGTTTTCCTGTGGCGAGAATGGTCGGTCTGTTTATCCTTTTGTTCCCACAACCCGTTTCTGTCCACAATTTGATTACTGTGCACTTGTGTGGAAATATCCGACAATGTCTGATTACGGAGTAATTGGCAGTGCACATGAGTAATGGGATATGTTACCATTTAGGTCACCAGATTTGTAAAGCCATTTAGGACCCGGGCGACGGAGGGTGAAGCATTGTGTGGTAGGTCTTTTCAAGAACATTCGACGATAAGACGAATTGGCTGCCAGATAATACAGCTTATGGATCTGCTATTGCATATTGATATTTGGTGTTGCCAGTTGGGATCGTTAGTAGCAGTCTTGAGGCTTGCGATCACAAAATGACTTTGAAATACAACAAACTTTGGAAGGAAGTTGTTGCTTTCCCTTGTATCCGAGAACGAGTCTTCCTGTGGATTTGTTGCCAGTATAGTTTGGCTGACCACAAATACACTACCATGCGATCCATGTTGCTATTCCTACACTATATGCGAAAATGTTAGGGGTTATTTGGCAAGTTATGGCTCAAATCGGATGGTCGATGGAGTGATGTTTCTTTGCGATGGGTGCTGTTACATGCATGGATTCCTGCGGGAACCTTTTGCGTGTCTTCATAGCCAACTAGTTGATGGGTTGAAAAGCGTCCCTCGAGTGGTGGCGTAACATTTCGTGCCTTTGATGTTCGGAAGTGTTTGATAGGGGATTTGTGAACAACGTCCAGTGTCTGCCAACCTGATCACAGAAAGGTTAACACATGTCACGAGGGAGCAAAGGCCTGCGGACGTCGGGCCCATGGTAAGGTCGCACCATTTGAATGTTCTTCAATGTCCCGCTTAGGCGCTTTCGCAGTTCAGGAATGTGATGGTGTCAAGTGCAATGGTCTGTTCCAATTTGTCAGTAACTAGCTGGCGATGACGATGACGTTGTTGATGTTCCAGAGGTGACACGGGGAGAGCATCCTGGGGAGCTGAGGAATACAGGTTAGGTACAGACCTGCATGGACTGCCTGTCTTCTGGCTTGTGTAGACTTGTAATGTTCCATGTCGTCTCCCGACATTGAAGGAGGGAGGTGGTTCCTGGATGCGTAGATTCATAGTTCTGTCTCGCAGATCTGTAGTACCGGCTCCTGTGGTGGTTGAACAAGTCTAAAGTTGTTGGATGTCAGAGGTTGGCAACGGTGCGTTTAGGGCTGATCCAACCGGGTCATTGGCGATGTACGTGGTGGCCGATTTTAACGACCGGTAGGGCTTGCGTTCCCGCACTTGTCAACGTTCAGTACCTTCTGATAGCCATGCGGTGGATGGTTGATATTCAGGCTCTTGATCGACTAAACCAAAATTCAACATTTCGGAAATAAAATGTTGAAGAGTGTTGTTAGGACACTGGGCGAGGTTGGGGTTGCAAGAAGTTGTGTATCATCTCTCGGAGTCAACTCGCCCAAAAGGTGTGTGCTGAAGTCCGTGTAGTTCAAGTGTTCGTTTATGAATTAAACATGAACCTGGTGATTTCATTCTGTTTTCATGCGAGCCTTGACAAAGCCCTCACAGCCTTATCAAAATCTGCAGGTTCGTTAGGATTTATACATGAAATAGAACTTTAACATTAACAAACATAAGCATTAAATCATACTAGCTGGTTACCTTGTTATCCAAACTTAACTCTATGCTTTGTCTCTAACCAAACCTCGTCTCCAACTTCTCCCTAGGACTTGCAAACTCACAACTCTCTCCCCAGAACTATCCTAATAGCTCCTTAAATATCCCTTACCTTTCGCCAATACCCAAATACTGTTCTAAACTAGGCCTAAAACTTTTGGATCTAAAAGGAGGGGAATCGAGGCATTTAGATACAGAATAACCGTCTACCGTATCTGGGAGAAGCGGAACTAAATGCCATTTAATCTTCTACTTGACCAGGATAGGAAGAGGGTTAAGATACAGAGGGCTCGTGGTGTACCTAGATACAGTATAGTTTCAGGCCTAAAACTCATTAATCACTCCAGCCCCAGAGAAACATTGCTAGCTCATGGCCTGTAATTGTCCCCTAACACGTTCCGCTCACTTTTTTGGACACTGATTATATAGGAATATAGATTTAGTTCTACAGATTATACGCACTATTGAATATTAACTAAGAATTCTAACAATATTGAAAGCTTACATACACTGATCTTTTTTTTTTCTTTATTGGTAATAAAATTTACTTAGATAATTAAAAAGTTCAAAATCATTCTGGAACACCACCTGTCATTTATCAGATATTCATCTATATTTTTGTTTTCCTTCTTTTTTCCGAATATCTTCAATATAGACCTAAAATATACTATCCCGCTAGAAAAATATGTTAGCAAATAATGTTTTCTATTTTCTATTTCTGTTTAAAAATCTTTAACTCATACTTATAATTATTATACATGTATTTCCCTCAATTGATAAGCCACAAAAAATATTAGCGCGGATAAAAATGTCACCTGGCATCACTCTGAAAAACGTAAATGAAATGTTTGTAAATGTATAGCTTTTCCTTTCGTAATCAGTCGTGCTTGTATTTTGCAACCGATCCGGAGGTATTGGTAATTTATAGTACAGTAACAAGGATTACCAATTATCCCACATGTTCAATGGAGAATACTTTTCTTAAACAACTTTTTCAAATGAAACGCATCCGGCTGTGAATCGGCTACCATATACAGAACATGGATATTACATTTGTAATTAATCTGTTTAAATTCATTCCAATATATAAAGGCGAAGTCATAGCGTATATAGTAATATGAATAGTTACATTTACTCAATTGTAATGACTCAGAGAATCAAATGACGTCAACTACGAATAGAGAATCCTTTTTCGTGTCCCATATAATGACCTAAGGTTCTAGATATTGACCACAGGGGCTCGTATAGGTTAGCACGCTGGTACATGCATGTCAAAGTCCCACTATAGATTAATATATAGAGAAAGGTAATAGGCCATGGGCTAGGAGGGTTCCACATGCAACACCCCCCCCCAAAAAAAAAAATATTTATCCTAACCTTTTGACCCACTGATCACAAATCAAAATGTTAACATTGCATAAGGTGGATGAACTCCGAAAATTATTGAAATCTCACCATGTAAACATATAACAGTTTGTTGGGCTATATTGATCGACTTTTTAACAAAACATCGACAAACAACGAGCTGATTCGATCAGTAAACCTGGACTAAAAGAGGGCAAACTGATAGTGTGTGTGCAAAAACCACGTGACAAACAAAATGGCAGAATCGGAAATGTTACTTCTTTCTATTCATAATCATTATTCTTTTGCGTAAGTATAATTTGACATTAAAATATCATAGAATTACGTACAGATTAGAACCAAAACTAAATAATTATTATCAATTTGAATTAACGTTTAACGAAAAACATAACTGACGTATAGG
>SAYR01054251.1:261673-282235 GCA_004382745.1 Argopecten irradians irradians | reverse complement strand
TCAGAAAATACTGAAGGGTTTTGTCTCATATTTCATGTGCATATTCCCCTAGGATCCAAGTTGTGCGTATCACAGGGACCTGGCACACAAAATTTTTAACCAACAGTATACATATCTATATGATATAGTATCAAGGGTATGAAGTCGGCGGTCGAGAAAAACGGACCTTTTTTCTTTTGTGATTTTGGCTTGGTATTTGAGGTTCCCTTTAGAGGCGAGACGACATTTCGACCGGACAGGGAAATGTCTACTTAGCATATTTTCGTAAATTTCCCGATTCATCAAGCTATAACTTCGTCAATACTTGGCCAATTTGGATCATCAAGCACTCACTGGAAAGATAAATTATTTCTCTTTAAGATGCGGCAATGGTGTATAGAGCCCATTTATTAAAATAATCATGGTTTTGGAAAAATAGGTATGATTTTCTCGACCGTCGAGTTCATACCCTTGATACTATATATATTTTTGCCCTGCTCATTCTTATACAGCTCTAAACTACTACTTGGACTACATCCTCTTCCCTGCAGCATAGCTCTGTTCACACAAAAATGATCAATGCAACAAGGTAATGGCGTTCATGGCTCACCCCAGCCGGGGTGGCCGGATTTATTAATAATAAAGTTGATTAAAATCTTACTTTTTTATCAAAATATAAGTTTTTTGTGTGAAGGTGCGGCTAAAATACCGCCACAAGAGAACCTGCCTTAACGAAGAAATTAAGGCAGGTTATCGCCGCCACCCTTGCAGACGTAGATCATTCTTTGGTGGGCGCCAAGATCCCTCTGGGATCTCTTATTATTACAAGATAACTTCTATGTTCTGGCACAGCCTCTAATTTTACAGTAATTATAGTGATAGTGAATTTTATGTGTAAACTTGTATTGAGGCGTTGAGCTATGCTTTCCAATAATTGGCTAATCAGATGATCTGTGATCACAACCCAATAGACTTGAGTGAGTAACCCTGCATTAGAGACGAGGATGAAATTCGTTTCAATATGGTGTAGCTTGGCCCATCTATAATACTCATAACATTGACGCGGTTTTTTTTTTTTTTTTTTTCGCAATTCGAGATAACGATATTTGACTGTGTGAACAAACACTTGAAAGCGTTGAACATTTATATACTTTATATACATGTCGCTTTATTCCGCCTCATTAAAGCGAAAAGCATTTGGTAACAAGTCGTCTTTCTTGAGCGCAAAAACGTAATAGAACGCATATACCGTGTATATATAATTGTCACTCTTTGTCAAATTATGTTCATTTCATATGTTATATATAACTACAGTTATGGTAGAAGATGATATTTTTGCCTTCTATACCTTTTTATATAGTAATGTTACAAAACTCGACACAGTCACATAGCTCCTCTAATTTTATTATGATAAATCCAAATCAGGTTATAAATCCATTTCAGTGTTCTTTATAATATTGTTGTGAGGACAATGAGCGAGTTTGGGCTCCAAGGTGTTGGGTTTCACCTCTCGGGAGTTCTGGCCCGATTTCTCGAAACAAACTTAAGTCCCAAAATGACGTAAGTCTAAAGTTTTCATATATGCTACATAAGGAGAAAAACTTAAGTCTGCACTTTTGTTTCGAGAAATCGGCCTGTTAGGGTCACGTTGGAAAAAATATATCGTCATAACGACTTAGTATGTCGTAATAACGACATGGTATCTCGTAATAACGACTTAACTATGTTGTTATGCTAATATTTCTCATAAAGTGCTCTGGGGATCTGTCTCAAATTTCATGTGCAGGTCCCCCTATGGGTCTAGTTTTGCATGTTGCATTTTCAGACCGATCGGTGAACAAGATGGCCGACAGGCCGCCATCTTGGATTTTGGTAATTGAAAGTTGTTACCGCTATTTCTCAGCAAGGACTGAAGCAATCTGTCTCAAATTGTATATGTAAGTTTTCCTAGGACCCTTGTTGTGCATATTATATTTTAGGTCTAATCGGTGAACAAGTTGGCCGACAGACAACCATCTTAGATTTCGATCATTGAAGTTTGTTTCCGCTATTTCTCAGAAAATACTGAAGCGATCGGTCTCAAATTTTATATGTATGATGTAGTAAAAGTTTAAGAAGCAGAGAATAGATCCCTCTTTCCATGATCAAACATAGATCAATCTTTGGTGGGCGGCAAGATCCCTCTGGGATCTCTTGTTGATAAGGTGTTTTGATTTTATATCGTACGTCACCATGATCAGTACTCTTGGTACAAGTATAGAGAAAACGGGAGAGGAACGGTTGGTCCTCAGAGCCGAAGTTTTTAATTTGTTGGCGATTGTTGAGCACAGGTAATCGTCTATTTCTAACTCACCAAAAATCGCGGAAACGCACCTGCAGCTCGTACCGTATCCAGTCATTGTCATTGTTGGCGAATTCGATAAGGTTGTTTCGGAGAGTGTTCATGTCAATTTGGGACCACTAAGGTTTACCTATGCTTTAAAGGGTCTCGGGAGGAGGTCCCCTGTAGTAAACAGGTCCCATAGGACCTGCTGTCTTATGATAGTTCCTTGGAATAGGAGTCCTTTGGTTTAAAGGGAACCCAATCTTGTGGTCATTATGTGCATGGAATCCCAGACTTGAGTCCTTGTAGTGAAGAAGTTCTGCGGCGGGATTTCTTTTATGAGAGGGCTTTTCATAGTAGTTTTTGTGAGGGGACACAGAGTGACTGCGAGGACTTTGATTGCGAGAATGAGGGGGAAGAGGTGTTTTCCTGTGGCGAGAATGGTCGGCCTGTTTATCCCATTTGTCCCACAACCCGTTTCTGTCCGCAAATTTGATACTGTGCACTTGTGTGGAAATATCCGACAATGTCTGATTACGGAGGTAATGACAGTGCACATGAGTAATGGGATATGTTACCATTTAGGTTCACCAGATTTGTAAAGCCATTTAGGGACCCGGGCGACGGAGGGTGAAGCATTGTGTGGTAGGTCTTTTCAAGAACTTCGACGATAAGACGAATTGGCTGCCAGATAATACAGCTTATGGATCTGCTATTGCATATTGATATTTGGTGTTGCCAGTTGGGATCGTTAGTAGCAGCTTGAGCTTGCGATCACAAAATGACTTTGAAATACAACAAACTTTGGGAAGGAAGTTGTTGCTTCCCTTGTATCCGAGAACGAGTCTTCCTGTGGATTTGTTGCCAGTATAGTTTGGCTGACCACAAATACACTACCATGCGATCCAGTTGCTACTTCCTACACTATATGCGAAAATGTTAGGGGTATTTGGCAAGTTATGGCTCAAATCGGATGGGTCGATGGAGTGATGTTTCTTTGCGATGGGTGCTGTTACATGCATGGATTCCTTGCGGGAACCTTTGCGTGTCTTCATAGCCAACTAGTTGATGGGTTGAAAAGCGTCCCTCGAGTGGTGCCGTAACATTCCGTGCCTTTGATGTTCGGAAGTGTTGATAGGGGATTTGTGAACAACGTCCAGTGTCTGCAACCTGATCACAGAAAGGTTAACACATGTCACGAGGGAGCAAAGGCCTGCGGACGTCGGGCCCATGGTAAGGTCGCACCATTTGAATGTTCTTCAATGTCCCGCTTAGGCGCTTTCGCAGTTCAGGAATGTGATGGTGTCAAGTGCAATGGTCTGCTCCAATTTGTCAGTAACTAGCTGGCGATGACGATGACGTTGTTGATGTTCCAGAGGTGACACGGGGAGAGCATCCTGGGGGAGCTGAGGAATACAGGTTAGGTACAGACCTGCATGGACTGCCTGTCTTCTGGCGTTGTGTAGACATGTAATGTTCCAATGTCGTCTCCGACATTGAAGGAGGGAGGTGGTTCCTGGATGCGTAGATTCATAGTTCTTGTCTCGCAGATCTGTAGTACCGGCTCCTGTGTGGTTGGAACAAGTCTAAAGTTGTTGGATGTCAGAGGTTGGCACGGTGCGTTTAGGGCTGATCCAACCGGGTCATTGGCGATGTACGTGGTGGCCGATTTTAACGACCGGTAGGGCTTGCCATCCCGCACTTGTCAACGTTCAGTACCTTCTGATAGCACATGCGGTGGATGGTAGATATTCAGGCTCTTGATCGACTAAACCAAAAATTCAAACATTTCGGAAATAAAATGTTGAAGAGTGTTGTTAGGACACTGGGCGAGTTGGGGTTGCAAGAAGTTGTGTATCATCTCTCGGGAGTCAACTCGCCCAAAGGTGGTGTGCTGAAGTCCGTGTAGTTCAAGTTGTTCGTTTATGAATTAAACATGAACCTGGTGATTTCATTCTGTTTTCATGCGAGCCTTGACAAAGCCCTCACAAGCCTTATCAAAATCTGCAGGTTCGTTAGGATTTATACATGAAATGAAGACTTTAACATTTAACAATCATAAGCATTAAATCATACTAGCTGGTATCCTTGTTATCCAAACTTAACTCTATGCTTTGTCTCTAATCAAACCTCGTCTCCAACTTCTCCCTAGGACTTGCAACTCACAACTCTCTCCCCCAGAACTATCCTACTAGCTCCTTAAATATCCCTTACCTTTCGCCAATACCCAAAACTGTATCTAAACTAGGCCTAAACTTTTGGATCTAAGAAGGAGGGGGAATCGAGGCATTTAGATACAGAATAACCGTCTACCGTATCTGGGAGAGCGGAACTAAATGCCATTAATCTCTACTTGACCAGGATAGGAAGAGGGTTAAGATACAGAGGGCTCGTGGTGTACCTAGATACAGTATAGCTTTCAGGCCTAAAACTCATTAATCACTCCCAGCCCCAGAGAACATTGCTAGCTCATGGCCTGTAATTGTCCCCTAACACCGTTCCGCTCACTTTTTGGACACTGATTATATAGGAATATAGATTTAGTTCTACAGATTATACGCACTATTGAATATTAACTAAGAATTCTACAATATTGAAAGCTTACATACACGTGATCTTTTTTTTCTTTATTGGTAATAAAATTTACTTAGATAATTAAAAAGTTCAAAATCATTCTGGACAAACCACCTGTCATTTTATCAGATATTCATCTATATTTTTGTTTCCTTCTTTTTTTCCGAATATCTTCAATATAGACCTAAAAATAACTATCCCGCTAGAAAAATATGTAGCAAATAATGTTTTCTATTTTCTATTTCTGTTTAAAATCTTTAAACTCATACTTATAACTTATTATACATGTATTTCCCTCAATTTGATAAGCCACCAAAAAATATTAGCGGGGATAAAATGTCACCTGGCATCACTCTGAAAAACGTAAATGAATGTTTGTAAATGTATAGCTTTTCCTTTCGTAATCAGTCGTGCTTGTATTTTGCAACCGATCCGGGGTATTGGTAATTTTATAGTACAGTACAAGGATTACCAATTATCCCACATGTTCAATGGAGAATACTTTTCTAAACAACTTTTCAAATGAAACGCATCCGGCTGTGAAATCGGCTACCATATACAGAACATGGATATTACATTTGTAATTAATCTGTTTTAAATTCATTCCAATATATAAAGGCGAAGTCATAGCGTATATAGTAATAATGAATAGTACATTTACTCAATTGTATGACTCAGAGAATCAAATGACGTCAACTACGAATAGAGAATCCTTTTTCGTGTCCCATATAATGACCTAAGTTCTAGATATTGACCACAGGGGCTCGTATAGGTTTAGCACGCTGGTACATGCATGTCAAAGTCCCACTATAGATTAATATATAGAGAAAGGTAATAGGCCATGGGCTAGGAGGGTTCCACATGCAACACCCCCCCCCCCCAAAAAAAAAAATATTTATCCTAACCCTTTTGACCCACTGATCACAAATCAAAATGTTAACATTGCATAAGGTGGGATGAACTTCCGGAATTATTGAAATCTCACCATGTAAACATATAACAGTTTTGTTGGGCATATTGATCGACTTTTTAACAAAACATCGACAAACAACGAGCTGATTCGATCAGTAAACCTGGACTAAAAGAGGGCAAACTGATAGTGTGTGTGCAAAAACCACGTGACAAACAAAATGGCAGAATCGGAAATGTACTTCTTTCTATCATAATCATTATTCCTTTTGGTAAGTATAATTGACATTAAAATATCATAGAATTACGTACAGATTAGAACCAAACTAAATATTTAATTATCAATTTGAAATAGTCGTTTAACGAAAAACATAACTGACGTATAGACGTAGCCTATTTCATAATCCATTTGTTATATATATATATTCACAAATAACATAAAAAGTTGGCCATTGGTACATGTGTTGTGTATGTACTAGTTATAGAGTAACAAAATAGGCCTGAGCTTACTGGATGGCCTGTGGTTTGGGAATATATATACCGTACCCTATCAGGGATCGGGTCGAGGTGTTCCAGTTTACATTTACGATACGGTGTACATGTTTAGGTTAAGATGTAAATAAAAACAGGTTAGTGGTTTGGGCAAATATCCGATCAGGTATCGAATCGAGGTGTGCCAGTTTACAAACAAAACAGGTTAGCCCAGTGGCCTGTAGTTTAGGCATATACCCGATCAGAGATCGGGTCGAGGTGTTCCAGTTTACATTTACAATGTACGATGCGGTGTACATGTTTAGGTTAAGATGTAAATAAAAACAGGTAAGTGGTTTGGGCAAATATCCGATCAGGTATCGAATCGAGGTGTGCCAGTTTACAAATAAAACAGGTTAGCCCAGTGGCCTGTGGTTTAGGCATATACCCGATCAGGGATCGAGTCGAGGTGTTCCAGTTTACATAAACGATATACTTGAAGATTTTGATATAAATAGCGCTAGGAAATAGCGTGGTAGTTTTCTGTGGAAATAGAAATATAAATGCTGAAGACTGTGTGTTATTCATTGAGTTATTGCATTGTATAAATTAATTGTTAAAATTGCGAGAGTGGTTGAAATAATGTACGAGTGCATCACATCACGGTCTCGATCTTTCTGTCAATACACAAATATGACCTAGATCTAGTGTGTGGTATTGTAAGATATCAGATTAAATAGTTGATATTACATCTAAAACAATGAATGTACAAACCTATGTTGTAGTTATTTCTCTGAAATACCGTCGATTTTATTGTTAGACGACTTAGCTTTTCTGTAAATGTCGTTGTTGATATCGGACTACAAGTTAACATTTTATATGTGAAATGACGCACTGGAAAATTTTTTGCTTCGTGTTATAGTATTTTTTTATGGTTAATTAATTATTTCATTTAAGGTTTGCTTCCACATTACACTACCTCTTTAATCTCAATCTAAATCTGAGGTTATAATCCTAACTATATTTACATTTTTTATATGTAGCTGCGCTCTTCTGAGGCTTTGCCTTAAATTCATATTTATACTTATATGGCTTTATTGTGTATAAAGATATACTCGTTGATTGTCATTGACGTATTGGTAGTTGTTTAGTAGAAGTAAGATGCGGAGCCAGGCTGAAAACATGACATGCTTTACTGGCGTCAACTTCCGTAAGTACAAAGGATTCTGGGAGTAAACTCTAAGGGTAATACTAATATACAGAGTCTGATACGGAGAATCCGGATATTATTAACATCCTCCCTTCTTTAAAGAAAGATTATTTTATCTTTAACCAAGATTTTTCTAGAAGAGGAAAAAATTATGGCGTTCCTCTTTTCGTTGTGTATTTTAAGGATTATACATGTGTAAGAAGTGACTGATGCTTGTGTAAAATGCTAAACAGACAAAACTTTTACCTTAATAACATTGTATTTCCTAATATATGAGATATGATTTTTGTACTGATGCTTTGAAAGCCAGTAAAATGTCTTTCAAATAAAAAAAATCTTGGGATCAATCCCAAAATTTGTCTCTGTCACATGAGTGTTTCTGGCAAAATAATTTTTGGGATCGATCCCAAAAATCTGTCCTAGTCTTATATATAGGAGTGTTTCTGCCAAAATGATTTTCGGGATCGATCCCAAAAATCTGTCTTAGTCCCATGAGTGTCCCAAAATGATTTTCAGGATCGATCCCAAAAATCTTTCTCAGTCCCATGTCAGTGTTTTTGTCAAAATGATTTTCGGGATCGATACCAAAATAATTTATTTCGCTGTTTATTTGTAAGATGTAATATATTTAAGTAGTCTAGAACTGAATAATAAACCTTATTCAGGATTCCATAATAGATCAAATAAATTTGATATTCTATTATATTTCGGTAGGTCATGATTTTTAATACATATACATCCTTTTTACTTTAACATAGTTACGAAATCCTGATGTGTGGTAAAATTTCTGTCTAGAATAAACTATACCATATTAATTTGAAAAAAGAAATGAACAACAAACAAATACTTTACATTCCAATAGAAGTAATTTTATTAACTGAACATGCCCTTGAAGATTTCGATACAAATTGCTTTTGAAAAGGCATATAATGTAAATTGACAAGAATAGTGTTTGAATCATTTCTGTTATTTTCTTATTTTTGTCAGCATTGAATAGAAATACTGATATTAAGATGTTAAAAATAAATCAAGGTGTAACTTTCCAAATATTTTGTATACTGAACAAATATATACAAAACCAACTATCTATCTACCTGTGTATATATTTCTTCATATTGAAATTAGAATAGAGAAAAAACAAATGCTTAAAATGAGAAATCCATTCTTAACTCAGTGTGCATAATGTACAATGTATATACAAAAGTAAATAAAACTTTTACAATAAATTCCTATTTCATGATAAGGAATTAATTTGTTATTGATTGATTAATTCAGACTGATTTATATCAATTCAAATTCAATTTAATCATACAAAAACTTATTTATGTTTAAAGTATTTGTAGAGGTTTAATGGTTTAGTATGTAACAAATGCCAATTAATGTAATATAATGTCTCGGGACATGAGAAAAATTTTAACATTTTCAACATTATATAAAAAAAAAAAATTCCCTCCAATTTCTATGAATTATATATATATTAATAACACCCTTATGATAGATTCCATTCACTTTTAAAACCCTTTTCTTTAGGATTTTTAGCTAAATAAACAATATTTGTGACTTAAAATTATAATCTATTTGCTTCTCTCTTATGTAAGAATTATTTTATAAAGAAAGGTATCTGTAAATCTAAGTTAAATTTTTTTGTTTGCATCTGCTTACAGGCAGATGAGAACAGGTTTACAGCCGTGGCCTAAGTGTTATGTGTATTACCTTATCTCAGGTTTGACTGCAAAATCCAAAACTCACACATACATATTTTTTTATAATCCAATAATGACTGTGACTGGCACAAATCACGACACAAACATTCTAGTTCACATGCTCCACTTATCCACGACCATCAGGGCTATAAATGTTAATTCAACTGTGAACTTGTATTTAACACAAAACAAATATCCGTGTGTTATGTAGAATGGTCATTTCCTTAAAACGTGATGAGTTTAAAAGAGCCATCCACATACTTTACCATTTTGAGGTCCGAGAGAGTTATTTATCATTATTTGTGATTGATAAATGTCTAACACAATCCACTGTATTCTTTGCTTGTTGTGTAATGTGCTTTCCCGCAAGAGAGATGACTTCATTATGTTATAGTCACTCACATTCATTGTCCATTAATCCTTCCAATTTATAAATCCCCATTGGCTTCTAATTTTTCCCTCCAGTTTGTGTTGAAACATCAGAATCTAACCTGTTCAATAGTGTCAGTCTTGCATGCCCTAGTTTTCATATCTATAATTAACCTCGGAGGGAAAGGGATGGTCAGTCATCGCAAGGGGGTAGAAAGTATAAACAGAGGTAGGGGCTATCAGTGTCATGTTTCAGCAATTCACTTTCACCTATGGTATCAGACTAGCCACCAGACCCCAAGTTCTGGAGAAGACTTTTTTAACAGAGTTATTTCCTCATTAGATTATCTAAATGAGACAAAGTTAAGTGATGTTTTCACCAGTCTATTATGATATACATACCATAACATAATGTTTCAACATTGGTTCATAATTTCATGTAAAATTATTGATTTAATTTATTCTCTAGAAAATGGTTAAGATGTCCATTAAATGTCTTAAACTTAATCAGAACTGTTTAGGTATTGCATAATTATTCAATGTGATCCAACAATCTTCTGGATTCTCTAGGCGATAGACGATCAAAATATTTATTAATAACCATCAATAAGTTAGTTACTCCAAATGCAAAAGGGTTTTGTATATCATATTTTTGCTACCAATTTTAAAATAGTCCTAGTTCATCAATGGCTATCAAATGTTTTTATTGTCAAAGAAAAGTAATAAGTTCTGTGAATGGCTAATAATAATTCAAATAGAAGAATTTGAAAACTCTGAACTTCTAAAGACTGTTTTAAATTATGATCTTGGGGTCAGATGTATATTTGCTTTCTTTTGTTGTCAGTCTGATAGTTTCTCCTTTGGCTATACAAAAACAAAATTATTATAAATGATAAAATTATTAAGTAAAATCTTCACATAGTCATAACTGTTTCCCATTTCTAGTGATTTCATATCAGTACAACAATATGAGACTGACCTGACCTTGTTATGGGCCTCTTATAGATAATTACTTAAAATTTCTGTGCATAGCAAACAGAACCTTTTCCTGAAAGGATGCAAATGTCGAATACATAACTAGTAATTAAACCATTAAATTAAAAAAAAGATCTGTCATTGCCTAGAAACATAATAACCTATAATTCATTTCTTCTATCTACTTGCATTACAAAATTAATTCCAACGTCCTTTGGCATTCGTTATTATTGATTTTTAGTCTTCAGATAAACGCTATACCATGAATGTAAAGTCTTGGAGGACAGTATAAAAGTGTGTTTACAATGATTGTATACAAGCTTCTTTCATACTGACAGAAATATCTTTAACATATAGACAAAAATTATCTAGACTTCTAGACTAATGGTGCTGATTCAGGATGATAAACATAACATTACCCCAGGAGGCTGTGGTCAGTTCCTGCTGGTAGTCAGGTTTTATCCTTATGGGTCAGAGTTTAATGTTGGCTGCAGTTAGAGTATGGCATTTTGTCTTTTAAAGCTAAAAGGTTGGGCATTGCTTTAGGTTTTCTTAGAAAGTAGATCTAAATCAAATTTCATATACAGACTGGCCTTGTGACTTGATTGTATATATTGCAATTTCAAAAATCTAAATCCAAATTTGATCTGTCAACATGACATGTAGCCAAATTTGGATTTTGATTTTTGAAATTTGTTACCGCCTTTTCTCAGAAAGTACTAACCGATCTATCTCAAATTTTATATGTAGATTTTCCTTGGTCTTTAGTTGTCAGAAAAATCAATGCCTTTATGCAGCCATCCTGGATTTTGATTGTATAATGTTTAAAGGGACATTTCTCATTATTGCATGCATTTTTAATATAACATGGCACATTGCCTGAAAATTATATTTGATATATATAAAAAGATGCATATTTTACATAAGGATTAGTGATTTTTTTTCTGAGGAATATTTTCAATCAGATTCTTTACTTTCTAGTTTATTTAAGTGATATCATTTTCATTAAAATATATATAAAAATGACAAAATAAAATGATTTCTTTTGCTTGTCAAGATAAAAGTAAAACAGAAAAATGGTGTAGAGTTGAACTTCAATCTTCCGAAGTCAGTGCAGTGACGACTCAACCTTATGAGCTACAGACATAAAAGCTGTATCCCAGTCTTGTCGCATCCAGCTGTTCCTTAAAACATTTTACCTGTCATTACTGTGCAGTTATCTTTTATATTCCAAGTTACCCGAGCATATGATGGATTTATAAATAATTTTTAGTAATTTTACATAACCCCAGTATATAATTGAAGTTATCTGGTCCACAGGCCAACAAGGGACAAGGACAGAACCTTTAGAGCACCTTCATATGCTGTCTTTGATATTATCTATAATCAAGAGCAGAGGGGATGGGTTGGTGGGGTGTAGGAGGGGGATCGTTGGGAGGGGGTGTAAGGCAACTGCATGAGATTGTGCTGGTGTCTCAAGAGGTCAATAAGAGTGTATCTCTAGTGGCCACAGTAATAACTTATCCTTAACAAACTCAGTGATTGCCTTATCAGTTGGAGTACAAAACACCAGGACCTCCACAATTGATGATACCTGTAGCGATAGTACCTATATATATCTGGTAATGAATAGTACTAATTGTTAAAATAAGTGATGCTTAATAAGGAAAATTTGAGAAAAATAATAACATGTGTCAAAAGGAAGGGTTGGGGTCGTTGCCATGGTTTTCAAGTCATTATACACGCTCAGTATTTGAAGAAAGGGTTTGTCTGAAAAACTCCTTCTAAACTGCTTTGGCAAATTCAATGGAACTTTACAGCAATGTATGTGTAGATGTGCATGCAGGTTTTTTTTGCATAGATTTTGGAATAAATCCCGAGTGGTTTTTTTTGTTACTTAATAAATTGGGCATATATTCATTTATTGCAGTTGGCCAATATTGCCGAAATTCGTTGTGTACTTGTATCTAAAGCTATATGTTGGCTTGAAAACCTTCTTATTCTTAAAATACTAACATTCTTATTCTCAAAAAATTGATATCATTTAGATGTGAATAATGTGTAAAACGTTCTTGATTCAACATTCGCATATAATTTATGGAGCATATATCGGTATAATATAACTTTGATTTAAATGAAAATGACTCAAATGAAGAATTGTTATAAATTTCATGGGGAGCATTATTTTGAGATAAGAAAACTGAAATAGAAGAAATGTTCTGATCTATAGCTTGCAAAATAAAGCATACAATCCAATATTTAAACAGTTGTGATTAGACTGGCCACTAGTCTCTAGAATATTAAAAAAAATCATTAAAATTTGGCTTGATTATTTTTGTCTACACTACATGCCTGATTCTAGAGATGGTCAAATCCAGATGAGGTTTGTAATTTGATACACAAGGTGGTCAAATCCAGATGAGGTTTGTAATTTGATACACAAGGTTTGGCTAGGTATGAAACCACAAACTCAGTAGGAGCTTTCTGGTCCCTCATTAACACTGGCCAGCCATATAGCCTTATCTGATGGTGTGGTGTAACCCCCACTCCCTCAAGTTAGTGACCACACTGCTAGAGAAAACTGGTAGGTCACAGATAACCTGTACTTATAGTCCAGTCAATTCAGCCAAAATATTGGCCTAACTTATAAATTATTGCGATAATTGTTTTTTTTATTCTTTTAGGATTAGTAATTCTCAGTATTTAAACACTAACAGGAAAAAAATATTGGAAAATCCAAATCTATGAAAAAAAAATTTCGCCCATCATAAGTTCAGGAAAAATAGAGAAATTCGCACAAATGACAAATTTTCAAGAGTGATGTCATTTGTAATACTGCGGGTAAAAACTAACTGTATGTGGAGTCAAAGTTTAGTATAGTACATATAAGCTAAAATGGAGTGAATTAATTAATTGAACGATTAATCATTGAGCAATCAAAGTGGTAAAATATGTTTTGGAACATCGTAATTTTAACATTTAAGCCCTCTTTAGATACAAAAAACACGAATATTTCAACAAAATGAAATAGTTTCTGAATAGATTCTTCAAATATGACCTTTTGTCTAGTATCATTGCATATAAGACCATGCATTCACATGATACAAACGAACAGGAACCTAAATCAAAGCTGGTCGATCATGTCAGTGTTCTATGGAAAACAACCTTTGATATTACTTCCTTGACCCATATCCATATCAACAATTTACATAATTTTTGAGCAAGTAGTTTAAGAAATGATGGGTCTGAACAGTCATTTAAAGGACCTTAATGCTGGATTTTGAGAATTTCAAGAGGCCCAGTAGGCCGAAATAGCCAGGTTAAGGTTTTGGTGCAAGTGTTGTAATACTGTTATCCTAAGTTTTAAACTAGGGGGAGAAAAGTCTTATCAGCAACTTAGGGTCTGGTGGCCAGTCTAAGTTGTGATATATATTCTGGTATAGCTGAAGGTACTTTCAACAAACATACTCCTGAAACATGATACTGACAGCCCCTCTAGATTTGTTTACTTTCCAGCTCCATGTAATTCCCAGTGACTGACCACCACCTCCCCTTAGAGGTTAATTATAGATAAGAAATCTAGGGCATGCAAGGCTGACACTAAGGAACAGTTTATTAGTATGTCAAATTCTGATGTTTCAACATTTAAACTGGAGGGAAAAAATTAGAAGTCAAGAGATATGTAGAAATCGGAAGGAATGAATGTGTGTGACTATTATAAATGAAGTCAGCTAGGCTGTTGGCTTTACAATAGGTGGGAAAGCAAATTACACAAGAATCATCAAGTAAGCTGGTGATTTCGCAAAGAATACAGTGGATTGGACATAATTAATCACAAATAATGATAAATAACGCTATCGGACTTCACAATCATGGTAAAGTATGTGGACGGCTCTTTTAAACTCATCACGATTTAAGGAAATGACCATTCTACATAACACAAGGATATTTGTTTTGTGTTAAATACATGTTCACAGTAGATCATTAGCCCTGATGGTAGTGAACAAATGGAGCATGCAAACTAGAATGTTTGTGTTGTGATTTGTGCAAGTCACATTCATTATTGGATTATACATAATGCATATAATGCGATATTTATTCTGGTTCTTGGATAAAAAGATATGCATGTGTGAGTTTTGGATTTTGCAGTCAAACCTGAGATAAGGTAATACACATAACACTTTGGCCACCGCTGTAAGCATCTGTTTTCATCTGCCTGTAAAGCAAATTTAATGCCCACCAACAAATTAAACTTTGATTTACAGATACCTTACTTTATCAAATAATTCTTACATAAGAGAAACAAATAGATTTTAATTTTAAGCTACAAATATTGTTTAATTAGGTAGCAATCCTTAAGAAAACGATTCAAAAGTGAACGGAATTTATCATATGGAGGTTATAAATAAAATTCATAGAAATTGGAGGGACTTCTTTGGTATATCAATGTTTAAACTATTAAAAACTTTTAATTATCTGATGTCTCGAGACATTATATTACATGAAGTTTTTAGACCCTGTTTAAACTAGTGATTTATAGTATGCCTATATATATCACTTCTTAGGTGTACTTACATTGTAAGCCTAACTTAGTATGCATCTGTCCTAATCTTAGATATTACTGTTGACTCGTAAATTGTTGTAAATTTTGGCAACATATGGAGAAAATTAAATTGTACAATTCAGTTTAGTAAGTCCATAGGGTAGGGTCCATTACAAATTTCTATCACCAAATAACCATGCCATTATGTTTACTATTGTTTTGACCGGATTCGACTTTACAGAGGCATACACATCTAGTTCTTAAACACTTTTTAGCAACTGAGTTAGCTTTAAGTACACCTAAAAAGTTATATATATATAGGTATACAAAATCACAGGGTCTTCAACCTTAATTGGCATTTATTACATACTAAATTAAATGGTATGTTAGTTATGGTATTTAAAATTTGCTCATCTCTTCATAATTGTCAAATAATAGCTATAACATAAAAACCTTCAGTAATGATTGCTACAGGTTACAAAAAATCTAGTCCAATTCTCTGTGATATAAAAACCATTATTGATAAACAAACTTCTACAGATATAGCATGTTTTTGTATGATTAATAAATTAAATTTGAATTGATATTAATCAGTTCAGTGTAATAGGAATTCAGTATATAAGTTTTATTTACTTTTGTATATACATCATACACACTGAGTTAAAAATGGATTTCTCATTTTAAGCATTTGTTATTACTCTATTCTAATTTTTGTAATGAAGAAATATATACACAGGTAGATAGATAGTTGGTTTTGTATATATTTGTTCAGTATATAAAATATTTGGAAAGTTAAACCTTAATTAATTTTTAACTTCATAATATCAGTATTTCTATGCAATGCTGACAAAAATAAGGAAATAACACTATTCTTGTCAAATTACATTATAATAGTGCTTTTTTCAAAAGCAATTTGTATCAAGAGCGTGGTCAGTTAATAAAATTACTTCTATTGGAATGTAGTGTCTATTTGTTTGTTGTTTATTTCATTTCCAAATTAATTTGGTTTACTTTACTCTAAACAGAATATCTACCACACATCAGGATTCCATAATTTGTGTAAAAGTAACAAATATGTACATAAATAAAGTACCGAAACATAATAGAATATCAAATTTATTTGATCTATTATGGAATCCTGGGTAAGGTATTTAATTCAGTTCTACTACAAAATGTATTGCATCTTACATATAAACAACACAAGATACAACCTATAAGGATGGCATGAGACACAAAAACTTCCGATTTATTCATTTGATTTGTTTAAATCAATTTTATGACCTTGAAACATTTGTGAGATCGATCCCGAAAATCATTTTGGTAGAAACACTCCTGGGACTAAGACATATTTTTGGGATTGATCCCGAAAATCATTTTGACAGAAACACTGACATGGGACTAAGACAGATTTTTGGGATCGATCCCAAAAATCATTTATGCAGAAACAATCCTGCCACTAAGACAGATTTTTGGGATTGATCCCGAAAATCATTTTGACAGAAACACTGACATGGGACTAAGACAGATTTTTGGGATTGATCCCGAAAATCATTTTGGCAGAAACACTCATGGGACAAAGACAGATTTTAGGGATCGATCCCAAAAATCTTTCATTTTGGAAGACGTTTATTGGCTTTCAAGATATCAGTCCGAAAACCATATATCATATATTAGGAAATACAAAGTTATTCATGGATTTTTTTTGTCTATTTAGCATTTTACACAAGCATCAGTCACTTCTTACACATGTATAGTCCTTAAAATACACAACGAAAAGAGGAACACCATAATTTTTTCCTCTTCTAAAAAAATCTTGGTTCTTTTAAAATTACTAGAAATAGATCTAGACTGTAATTAATATCTAAACTTTGAGTTATCACTTAATCATCAAAACTTTACTTTATGACCTGATTTGCTATAGACACTGTCCTTCACTGTAACTGTCACTTAAACTGGTAATGAACTTTAAACCCGAAAAAAAAACACAACCTAAATTGAACACTGAAATCATATCCACAAATTAAATGCATGCAAATGTTCATGACCATTGCATCACTTGGTGACGAAGTCCTTGAACTTTACAGGTGCGCGTATTTCACGTTTGGGTCTACTATTTGCGATAGAGTTTTCATGCTTTGGGTCCTGAGTGTCTGGCTTACTGATGATAACCTTGCGTCGGTCCTCCAGTATGGTTTTCTCGTTTTTAGCACTGCTGGTACTGCTGCTAGTTTGCACACTCGAACGCGATATTACATCTGGTACCCTAACTCGCAACGGGGGTCTATCACGCACATGCACATCAATGACCGTTGGTCTAATGTGTACACGATTACGTTTATATACACCACCATCCTGTCCCTTTAGCTCATACGTACGCTGACCGAGAATTCCGACAACTTTCCCGCGTTTCCACTGTTGCCCTTCGGAATGCTGATAATACACAGATTGGTCAATTTCAAGTTGGGACAAGTTTTGGGTTTTCTTGTCATTACACTTCTTCACAGACTGTTTACGTTTTTCGCGTTTTGCCATTGTGTGACTGGTGTCATTCTGCGTTTTGTGAAGATATGGCAAGAATGTTCGTGTAGGCCTCTGAAATAGCATTTCTGCTGGGCTAAGTCCAGTGTCTTGTCTTGGAGTGTTTCTCTGCTCCAATATAGCCACATAGGGATCTCCTCCCTCTTTCTTGGTTTTGATAAGTAGAGTTTTCATGATTCTTACCGCAGATTCTGCCTTACCATTCTCCCTTTGGTGCATTGGTGATGAAATAGAGTTGCTTATTTCCCAGTCTGTCACGAATGATTTGAACTCCTGACTTGTGAACTGCGGTCCTCCATCGGATACTATCGATTGGGGTATTCCATGGCGAGCAAAATGTTTCTTGAGTAGAGATATCACTTGAGAACTAGTGGTTTTTGTAAGTAGATCTATCTCAATGAAGCTAGAATAGTAGTCTACGGTGATAAGGTATTGCCTCCCGGCAATTTCAAACAAATCCAGACCAACTTTCTGGAAAGCAAAATCACCATCACAGTGCTGCTTAAGGGGTTCCGCAGCAGGTTTAGCTTTCATTCCTTGACAGATTTCACAGGCATCAGCTATTTGTCTAATGTCTTGTGCCATGCTTGGCCAATATACTGTGCCTCGAGCACGACGCATCATACTATCATATCCAAGATGTGCACTATGTAACCTTTGTTTGATGTTCGCTCGTAGTGCTGACGGAATAATGACAGACTCGCCTTTGACCACTAGTCCATCTTCTACACTTAAGGTGTCGCGAATGTCGTAGTATGGAATATACGTGTGGTCTTTGTACTTGTCACTTGGCCATCTCAGAGTTTTCTCCTTTTTGACTTCGTCTGATTTTCTTTTAGTCTATATTTCTGGGATGTTTTCAAAAGTTTGGACTGGAGCAGAATGGTGGACGTGCATTCTGCTACACTGCTCAGTATGAGCCCTACTGAGCGCTGTCGGCTTAAGAAATGAATGCTCTCCTTGACAAAACAGAACGTCACATCATATCTGTACATACGACCAATAATGTCCTGTATTCTTTTTGGTGCAGGATTCAGATGTTTCTGTTAGGATTGAAGCAAGGGGTTTGTGGTTCGTTTTTAAAATTGTAACACTACGGCGCAATAGGTGTATTGGTCAAGATCGTTCTTGACTAATAATACGGGGGAGCGCCTCTCACTTTTCTTTTGTGCCATCTGCGTTTCGCATGGTAAGTAGTGCCACGAGAGGCGTACTCGAATAGGTTTCCCTTCCTGCATAAAGATGCACGCTATACAGCTTCCCGAGGCATCAAACTTGTACAAGCAACAGGTTTTCTTTGCATCAATGTATTGCAAAGACGGTGAGTGAGTTTAACATGTGGTTTCAGTGAAGAGAAACGCCTCCTCACACCTCAGCTTGACTCATTTCAAGTGGAGTATTCTTGCAGGTAGAGTAGACGGTGAGGCTCAATCCTTGTCTGAGAGATCTGGCAGGAAACGGGTACATGTATTGTACATTCCCAAAGTCGTTTGACACCTGACAGAAAATTCCTTGGTGAGGCATTTAAGTATTGCTTTGAACTTTTGATTCGTCAACTTTCATTCCATCTTTAGTGGTACGGGAATGGCTTGGAATTTACTTCCGAATAGCCTACTTCTTGCTTGTCTTTATTCAAAATAATGTTCTTTTCGAGCAACAACGATTGCAGCACAGCTGCTATTTTCTCGTACATTATCTTTCTTGGACCTCTTCATCAGAATTATCCAGTCCAGGGCGATGATTTGTCGTCATGACACAGAAGTTCCTCAAGGTCGCCCTAGAGCTTCATCAAGTTTGTGTTGGAAATATTCTCGGCTTGAGACTTTGAGGCCAGAATGGAAGTACTGGTTCCAACGGTAATCCGTCCAATAAGGTGTCATCAAGTTGTGGAGATAACTTGGAATCTTCATAAGTCGACTGCCAGAATGCCCCTTTGATATTGCGACTTACTAAAATATGCTGTGTTGGCTAGTGTTATGGCAAGACATCCTCCGCCCCAGGGGGGGGGGGGAAGTTTTGTGTGCTGTCTCCCTTAGAGCACATTGAGAGGTTGAAGGTTAAAGCATTTCTCAGTTTGCTTAGCTTTAATGAACAATGCCATCTGACTAACCCATTGTGGTTGGTTCAGACACGGTATCGTTACTCCTCTATTACTCAAACTGTCAGTCTGTTTGACTATTTCATCTGTAGTTGCTATGGGAATCTTTACGACAAGGGGTAATACCTTTGGAGTACAGTCTCATCAACAATGTAGGGTGTGCCTCCCCGAGATCACCTAGTGTTGGTCTACTTTTTGACACAAACGATCATCGTGTATGGTTACGAACAGCTGCTTGATAGTAGGTAGTCCTAGCAAGTTGGTTATATCCGTTCTTGACAACAGACAAGAGGTTATATTTGGAAACTCTCGATCTCCGTGGGTTTAACGGAAGTCGACATTCTCCTAGTGGTTTCAAGTTTGTGTTTGTTCCACTGTTTAGTCCTAACTTAGTTGGCGGGTCACCTGTTTTACGGCATATCTCTGGCAGACTAGTATTTAATGTCTGCTCCACTATCAACTTGGAAGGAACGTCATTATCATTCAGATAGTGTAGCCTTGATTACGTTCGAGGTTTTGTTGCTTGTTTTTTACGCCATGAGCAAATTATCATCATAATAGATTCATCACTGTCTTTCAGCTGACACAGCATTTATTTCTTACACTGGTGACTTAAAGTGCATTGTCTACCATACATGATCAAATTTCTTTTCCCATGCGACATTTTTCCCGTTGTTTTTATGTTAAATCCACAGAATTTGCAGTTGAATATTAGTGGTCTCTCCCAAGATCTTTACTCTGATTTCAGTCTCATTATATTTTTGAGTTGGTGGTGTTGGCTTTTCTTTCTGTTTTGGACCTTTCTGATGTCCAACTGCATTAACTTTTATTAGAAGATGCTGTAGATGGTCACGAAATTCCTTCGCCTGT